>JAGFMF010011610.1:550601-582189 GCA_019455555.1 Galemys pyrenaicus | reverse complement strand
TGTGGTGAATCCTCTCACCCCCCCCCACACCTCTGGCCTGTACCCCAGTGCTTGTATGCATAAATAAATAAATCTTTAAAAAAAAATAAATAAATAAAATAAAATAAACACCTGAGAAAAATACACATAGTACAAGAAGAAAATAGAACTAATTGATAAATGTTCTTAAAGATATAAGTAAAGCTCATATTGCTTCAATTTATCTTCAATGTTGATTAATCATCATTACCAAATTTAATTTTAATACTTACTCTTACTTTCTGGAATTTTAACATCTTTCTCCATCTTCTCAAAGATACTATCATTACTATTTGCTGTATCAATGTATTGAAGTTTGAAAACCTAAAACATGCAATCAATTATATTAAAATTTTTATTTGATCACAACTTCCAACTCAAATGGGCTATATTTCAATATATTTTATTGAGTGAAAAAAGTATAAAAGGCAGATTATTCTGTAGCTGAAATATCAAGACACAGCCAGCACAGTATAATATATCTGAATTTTGATTACAGGTCATTTCCTTTCAGAAAAAAAACTTTTAGTTTTTTTGTTTTTGCTGTAAAGATAGTACATGCTTACTGAATAATGTTTTTAAAATGTAACAAAGCACAAAATGTTTATCTTTGGCCCAACATGCTGCCAGAGAAGGTTCCTTGCTTCATTCTGCAGAGTTTCATCTACAGATGAAGCAGACACTACACCCAGAGAGTCCCATGGTTTGGAACAGAACAGGAACACCTCTTGAATGTCATTGTTTTTTCTTAAATGATTCTTGCATCAAAGAGGAAAAGAAACATGCATTGTAGAATAGCTATAAACTAAATTCTAAAAGAAAATACTAGTGAAAAGAAATTAGCTTTTCTGGGTATTAAAATATATTATAAAGCTATAGTAATTAAAATTGTATCATTTGTTGTTTAAGTGATGAGGCAGAAAAAACAATGTAGAAATACCTATGTACATATGGTATTTATAATCATGTTATATTAGTGGGAAAGAGATACATTTTCAATTGTGTGAGAACAATATTCCATCTGAAAAAATTCAATCCTTGACACTAACATAAATTACAGCGGTCTAAAACTTATGTATGGGATTAAGTAACCTACAATGCCAGCATAATCTTAGATTAGGGAAAACTGTGACTGAAAAACTAGAATATACAAAGAAATGTATTCATGAGATTATTTTCATGGATTGCAGAAAATAAGCATAGCAGAGTTCCAAAAAAAATGATTACTTTTTAATATACAAAACATTCTTAAGTCAACATCAAAAACAGTAACTCAATAAGATTTTTATTTCCTTAGATTAAATTTTAAAATACATTTTTAAGTTAAAAGAAATATCTAGTTAAAAATATCATTATACAGCTCCTAAATTACTCATGAGTGTATATGAACTTCTTCATTCATAACCTTGTGATTACAGAATAGCATCAGAAAAACTTTACTAATATGTTTGGTTCAAAATGTCATCTTTTGTTAGTATATTATACCTAATGAAATGTACTAGTAATCTCTATTCATTATTAATGATAACACAACTTTCCAAGTGAATTTTCTTACAGTCATATTTATTCCTTGATAATTTTATGTCAAATATTTTATTGACTCTATTATTGAAGTTTTTCATACTGCACTACTTTGTAAGGTATATGGATGGTGCTAGAATCATTAGGTCAACCTCCATTTATAGATATTCTACTTTGTGTACCTCTAAAGGCGACTATTCCTTAGTTTCCTTCTTTCATTTATGGATCATTTTAAAACACAGTGGCATTACCTTTTTATACCTTGTCATTTTTCGTTTATCAAACTGATCATATTTTAAATTTATTTTTATGTGGGTAAGTATCTAATAATTCTTTAATAATGGTATTTAGATAAACATTAAAACAATCCCCAATAATCAAATAAAAATACTCACTCAATACTAAACTTACACTAGATTTTTTTAGTCCTAGGAGAAAGTGTTTCTTTGAGTACTTTTCAGTGTTTGAGCACACATAATTTCGAATTGTTGCTGATAATAATCCATCAGTCCATTCCATAGTATTAGAATCCAACTGTCCATATAATTCATTAAGACTGATACACTTTGGATTTAAAACACAAACATCTACTTTTCCTTTTCTTCCTGCAACCTGAGAAAAATCCAGTGTAGTTTCTATAGTACAATTACTTGATATTTTTTGCATTGTTATTGCCAAAGGATTTTAGGAGAGATCTTTTACCCCAAAGATTTGCAATAAAGGTAGAAGTTTGAAAGGCACAGGAAAAATGGACTTACTGAGTAAAATTAGCCATAACAGTCAAATAATTATTTTTAAAAACTGTTAAATATTATAAATGCCATTGTTTTTTCAAAATGGGGGAGATCCATTGTGCCTCACCCAAGAGCAAAATATATAAAATATATAAGAGAAAAACTAGGGAATATAATAAAGAAGTAGAAGCTATAGAAAGAAACCAAACAAATTATGAAGCTAAAAATACAACAGCTAAAGTGAAAAAACTCAACACAGGCACTACATTAAAAATTTGACAGAAAAAGATGCAAACTTGAAGGTCATATATTATGTATTAATATATATATTTATATATTATATAGCCTTGCTATATGAGCAAGGCTTCATATAGAGGTAAGGGATTTTATTTGCCAACTTTTAACAAGTCTTGGGTTCACCAATATAATTGGTGTCTGGACTGTCTATCTCAGATGGCTGGCAGGAAAAATGGCAGGCACTTCTTGAGAAGGCAGCAGGAAGATACAGACCCTAAGAAGCTAAAGAGAAGAGATTATGGATAGAAAGATAAAACAGATCAGAGAGACCTGATGGAAGGAAATGGTGGGAAATTAAGACATTCAAATGCAACTATACCTAGAGGGTAACTGTGAGAGCCACACACACAGGCCCAATCAAGATTCAAAGAAAGGACCTGAGAAGAATTTAAACTTCATCTTAGACTGAACTTTAGGTTCAGGGCAGTGAAGAACTACCTTAGTAAAGACAAAGAAACACCACACACACACGAACAAAACCCACTGAAGGTCAGACATTGTACATATAAGAAAAGTCTTAAAGTCTTAAAGTTAATAATCTTGGATTCAAACTATTGAAGAAACCATGTCCAAAGAACTCAAGGAAATATGAGAAAAACTAGAGAATATAATAAAGAGATAGAAGCTGTAGAAAGAAACCAAACAAATTATGAAGCTAAAAATACAACAGCTTATGTAAAACAACTCAACACAGGCACTACATTAAAAATTTGACAGAAAAAAGACACAGCAAATTTGAATGTCAGATTAATGAGATTATGTAGACAGGAGCCATCCTAAATAACACAGAGATGAAAAGCACATTGTCCAACTGCAACAGTATAAAACTAGAAATCAATAACAAAAAAAGGAAATTCCGCAAATACATGGAAACTGAATCCACCCTGTTAAACAACCAAAGGCTCAGAGAACAAATAGTTAGGGAATGGAGATGACAGAAAATGAAAAAAAATATATAACCAAACTTACAGGATATAGGAAAGAAGTCCAAGGAGGAAAAAATTATTGCTGATAATTAAGGTAATCATGGTTATCTTAAAAAACAAAAACAAATTAAATCAAATATGAGAGGATTATTAATTATAGTGTAGTCATTAGAATACCGTCATTGAAATAACATGTGAGACATGTTTAATGGCATCGACTTAACTATCAATATGTATAATTAAGTGAGAATGCCAACATTACATAAATTGAGATAATTTATATACAATATGATCTCAATTAATTTAAAACTCATTTACTATAGAAAAAAATAATCAAAAGAAATACAGAAAATGTTTACAGTCATCCTCTCTAGGTGATTAAAATTAACTATTTATAGTTGATTATTCACATCTCCAAATTCTTCACCACTGTGCAACTTGTTTTGTAATATAAAAAACTTTTTGGTAAAGGTATCAGAATAAAAACAAATGTATAGGTTAATGGAATAGAACTGAGTCTCAAAATAAACCACCACATATATGGATATTATTTAAACTTCAACAAAAACGTTGAGATGGGCCCTCCCTGGGGGCGCAGCAGGTTAAGCACCGCACTGTGAAGCAACCGCAGCCACTGCAGCACAGAGTTCCGTCCCCTGCCAGGGAGGGGACCCACTGCTCCCCTCAGCAGTGTATTTCAGTGAGTCTGCCTGTTCCGCTCCCTGCTCTGTCTCTGGTGAATCCTCTCACCCCCCACATCTCTGGCCTGTACCCCAGTGCTTGTATGCATAAATAAATAAATCTTTAAAAAAAACAAAAACAAAAACCAAAGAGGATATATAGATAGCTAACAGGGTACATGAAAAGCCTGTTGATTCACTATTAGAGAAATGCAAATCAAAACTGCAATGAGGTATCATTTCACACCTTGGGGTAGAATTTCTTGGTCGTATGGAAATTCTATACTAAACTTTTGAGAAAGAACCAAATTGTTCTCCACAGCAGTTGGACCATTTTAAATTCCCACAAAGATGTTATCAAATTTGCTATTTTTCCATATCACAGACATTTGGTATGGTTTGTTTCCCCCATCCCCCTCCCCCATTCCAGTGGGTGTGACGTAGTATCTCAAAGTGAATTCTTATTTCCTTAATAAGTTAGAGATATTTAATACATTTTCATGTGGTTATTGGCTATTTGTAAATCTTCTTTGGAGAACTGTCTATTCACATTTTTTGCTCATTTTTAATTTGGATGGTGTGCTTTTTTTGTTGTTGGTGAAAGAATAAGGTGACTAAATACAAAAGATACCCAAATAGTACACTAGCAATGACCAGTTTGAGATTCAAATGAAAAAAAAAAAATCCCATTCACTACAATGATTCCTAACTACAAAATTCCTAATGATAAATTTAACAAGAACATACTCATTCATTAAGGAGAACACAAAATGTTACCTAAGTATAAGATAATATGGAATTGAGAAATATTTTATTTTGCAGAACATTTACCTGTGAACTACACTGCAATTGTTCAACTGACAAGAAATCTACAGCTGGCAAGTGTATTAATGCTTTTTCTAAAATTCTTCTGGCTGTTGTCTTTCCTCCACCTGTTGGGCCCACTAACATCACACCAACATTTTTCTAAAAAAAAAAAAAAAATGCATATTTATGGTTTAATTTGAGTTTACTGATGGTTCCAGAAAACTGATACCTGCAGGTTCTTATTTACAAAAAAATTCTAAAACTATACTTGTGAACGCTTTCAAATTATCATTCAAACATTATACTCTTGATGCTCTATTTAAGCTAATGTTAGAATAACCTGGGCCCAGGAGTAGCCAAATGGATTTGGTCCCACGTCCTGGAAGATTAGTTAGAGTGGCCAACAGAGTGGGAAAATTCACTAGGAGGTAGGTAATAAACAAGGGGTAAATGTCTTTCGGTGTCACTGACATTTACATATACCTCTGAGCAGAGGGAGTAAAAGTTTTCAAGAACATTTGTTTTAAGCAAACAATTTGAGAGGATGGGGTTAGTGACTATCAAGACTTATTTATTTGCTAGAATACAACTGGAATTTTTTAAAAAAAGGTCTCCTTTCTGAACAAAGGCTGGGAAAGTTTGCTGGTAATACCCTCACAAGATTGGAAGGTATCTAATTTGGGATTCTGCTGATCAAGCTATCTGAATTACTCACAGGCTGATTATAGAAGAAAACAGTGAAAATGGCAAAGACGAAAATTATGATGGAGCACTGGACATGCTACATAAAATTTGAACTTTGGCAAATTTTTAAATATTTGCCAAAATAATTTTAAGCTACTTGAGGTTTTAAAGAAATATCCGGATGTTTCAAATGTGGAAAATTCAAATATACAAAACTTTTTTAATTATAAAACTATCTTTGATATAGGACAGAAAAAATTTCTAACATTAAAACACAAACCATGAAAAAGGTCAATAAGTTTTACTGCATTAACAATGGTTTCAGCATAACTGAACACCATGATATCTCTAAAAATCCAGATCAGAGAATGTATTTACAATGCATGTAAGCAATAAGAAATAGGATATAAAAAATGCATAATGAAGTCTACATATTTACTATGAAAAAGACAGACAAGCCAATTGAAAATGAGTAAATTATGTAATTTGGTAATTCATGGGAAACTCACAGGACTAATAAACATTAAAAAGCATGTGCAATTTTACTACTAATCAGGGAAATGTATAGTTTAAAAGTTTCCCAAACGTTTCATTCATGAAGAGCAGGAAATTCAAAAATGGTATAGAAATGCAGAACACTTTATTCATTTGTAGGGCTTCTCTACTTATAATTATGTATTAAGAGGGTATATGTGAATAAGATTAATCTGTTGAAAATTAAGCAAAGGGTCAATTTACAAAGTCTAGTGAATTAGTTAATATACCCCTTTAATTTGAAGAATATTATAATAGCAGTTACTCATAATTATTGTGTTTTTTCTTTCATCAATCTATTAAAACACAGGAGCAAAGAAATGTTAACATGCTATTCTACACTTACCTGAAGTTGATTATAAAACTCTATGATTTTCTCTTTCTGAGCTGGCCATTGTTGTAGGCTCAATTGTTGGGTTGCAATATGTATTACTTTCTAAGAGAAGATAAATATATTACTTTAAAATGCACTGCAAATTAATCTCAACATATAATCCTACAAAATGTTTCTTAACTAGGTTCCAATTACTGTACTTCAAGACCATTCTTAATTTTTTAGTTCACCAACCTGAGAATGATGAGAATTATTATTACTTTCCTCTTAAAAATACAATCCACATAAACTTTTATGTTCATAGACCCCTGGTAGCAAAAGCATAGACCCTAGTCTGTATAAAAAGGCACTAAAGGGAATAGCATAAAGCAAAAGGAAAACAAATACATAGGTAACAGTGACCAAAATCACACAAACTGGAGGAAGTAGAGAGTTAACAATGTGGCCTATCAGAAAGAATTTCAGATCAGACTATCTAGTCAGCCACAAAAATAGCCCATTATGTGCTAACATTGGCAGAACCTTCAAACAAAAATCAATACAAAAAACATATAAGACAATGAAAATGAAACCTAAATATTAAAAATATCAAGAGATTAAAAAAGAAGATAACGACAAAATAACAAAAAAAAGTCAAAAAGTCATTATACCACAATAATCACCTTGAATGTAAATTACTTGAATTCACCCATTAAAAGGTAAGTGACTGGAAGGATTTCCAAGACAAAATTCATGCTCTGCAATTTACCGGAAACCCAACATACCAACAAAGACATGCACAGATTTAAAGCATTCAAGACAGGCCTATAAGCAAATGGCCATCAAAAAAGTTAGGAAGACCTATATACACATACATTACACATATAATTATGTCTAATTAACATAAATAATAAGAGATGGGACTTCACATCATAATGAAGGGCCTAATACAAAAAGATAAATACAATATTTATTTCCAAATGATGGAAAATGAAGACACAACAAGGCAATTATTAATACAACTAAAGAAAGATACTGACAACAACACAATAATATCAAGGATTTTAATAACCACCTACCAAAACATCAACAGCTAGAGGAAAACATATCTCGAAGTATTTTACCCCAAATTATAACATGATGAGTACTTCAGGAGAACTGTATTATCTTTAGTCTACAGTTAGCTTCTTAATGGATATTCCACAGCTAGATCATTTGTGATGATTTTCAAAGGTCTCATTACCTCCAAGGCGATTCGATTTACTTTTGAAACGATCCTCTCATGAAAAATATCTACTATAAATTTTTCAAAAAGTAGAACATCTTCAGGAAGAAATTTTGGCAAAATAGCCTCTCTCAGGACCTCAATAATGATTATTGCTTCCTCTGTTTCCGAAAGATGGTCACTGGTGTTCCTTTAATGGTGTAAGAAAAACTAACAAGTTAGCAAGCATACTTTGCTGAACATTAAAGATCATGAACATTCATTTTAGAGGCGGCTATCCCTCTATATGCATGCTTTTCTGCTCTACTTCACTGCAAAGCAGCAGCGTGGTTGGATGAGGCTAACCTAGTCCCCACCTCTAAATTGTGGCCCTGATTGATCCAGAACAGCCGAGTAGTGTCAATCCCCAGGTGTTGTACCGGTAAGGCTTTACAGCCGCAAATAACAGAAATATATCCAGGTAGATACTAAATGAAAAACAAGATCGTGAAAAACCTCTAGGAGGTCCAGAGACCTAGGCTTTCAGGCGCGGCAGCCGGGAACAATAGCCAAAATTATGCCACAGAACCAATCTTGTGGAGACATGACTGCCACCGCCCTGGGCCCAGACAGCCATGCGGGCATGCCCATACTACTGATGCTGGCCCAAAAGGGCTCACCGCCCCGCTGTTTTTGGTAACTGGCCATTGCTGCCGGCCAACATTTTGAGTACTGGCCAACGTTTTAAGCACTCTACTTAATTCTTTATTTCATTAATCTGTTCAACTGCCTAAAACATAGGGAGGGTGATACTCAGAAAAAATAAACAACATGCCCAATGTCATATAGATGCTAAGTGTCTGAACTAGGATTCAATGAGATTTCAGATTTCAAAGTTCTTTCCTATCATCACTATTATGATTATTTTTATTTTATTTAGTTCATTATTCATTTTTTCCATGTACCACACAAATGGTATTATATGGTGTTTTTCTTTCTCCTCATGATACATTTTACTAAGCCTAATAATATTTTGCTTGTTTAGTTTTCCCTACACCATTAATTAAAAGTCTGTTTTGCCTCCCAATTTAAGACATACCAAACACCCAATGAATGTCATACTATTTCTGGACTTTCTAATTCCAAAGGTTTGCCTTTCTACTGGCAAGTCAGTGTCACAATGATTTCATTATTAAAACTTTATGTCTTGGGCCTCCCTGTTGGTGCAGCGGGTTAAGCAACGCACTAGGAAGCAACCCAGAGCCACTGCAGCACGAGTTCGATCCCTGCCCCTGGCCAGGGAGGGGACCCACATGGAAAGCAGATCTCTCCTGCTTTTCTGCTCTCCATTCTGTCTCTGGTGAATCCTCTCACCACCCCCCCACACACCTCTGGACTGTACCCCAGTTCTTGTATGCATAAATAAATCTTTAAAAAAACTTTGTCTTAATAGATGAATATTTCTCCTTCTTTGTGCTTGTTTTTCAGTACTTTTTTGTTCTAATAGCTTATTTTTCTATGTGAACTATAGGATCAGCTAACATATAAATAGAAACAAAAATAATACTATTTAGTATTGTCACTTATTTAAACCCTTATGATATTAAAAAGATTTAACTGTAATAAGTGCATAGTGTATTATTTCACTTATTCATGTTTCCATGTGTCTTTCTGTCAAGTTTTAAAATTTTGTCCATGTGCACTTTACACATTTCTCACATACATATATTTATATAGGTTTCACATTTCTCATTAAGTTGCTGCTCTTCTACATGGGTCTTTAATTCCACTGTGTCTTTTGTTATGTAAAGCTAAATCTCATTTTTTAAGGAATGTGCTCCAATGGGGAAAGGTACCCAGAGATGTTGTGGATTTTTACTTCCCTCTTCTTTTATATTGTTAGTAATCTCTGCCAAATTTTACTTGGACACTCTGGTATCTTCCTGTGTTATTTTGTCATCATTACTTAAAATTTTACACAGTATTTTCCCAGTGTTAGATAACTCCTTTGACTTAGTACTGAGTTCAAAATTCAACCGACCGTTTAAACTTCAGCATCTTCTTTCCAGCCATTATTAAAATTGTCTTCAGAGCCCTCAAGCCAAAATCATAATGATCCTATCAACATAAAAATATTTGAGTTACTAAGTTTCTTAAGGAAACATGGAACAATTTGAAAAAATAATACATACTGTACATAGTTAAATCACTGATTATAAGTTATCAAGAGAAACAGGGATGTAAGTTCAAGAAGCCCTCAGTTCTACTTCTGATGCTTTCACTTCTCTCAAAACTCGTGTTCATAAGTCTCCTTTTTAAAAGATTCACAAGTAAGAAAGGTGTTAAAAAAAGTTAAGAAAGGTGTTAAAATAAACTATCAGTATATGAATAAATTTTCTCTGAAATGGACAGAATTGAAAGAACATTGAAAAGAGGAGAACTTTGGCTATCATGTAGCTAGCTGTCAAAAACATTTTGGGTTATAAACAAATACTTCATTTGGCAAACCCTTCATAAAAATGTTCCAGGTCTAATACTCAGACCAGCAGCATCAGGAACTCTTGAGAACTTGTTAGAAATGCAAATTCTCAAGTTCTATCACAATTAGAAAGTTGGTCATAAGGCCTGACAGCTTCTCTGAAGACCTCCAAGTCTCTGAGGCACAATAAAATTTGAGAACTACTGCTCTGAATGTTAATGTCCTTGTATGGAAAAGTTTAACAGGCAGGCCCTTGATTCTGCTCTCCAGTTTGTACAGGAAAGGTTTGGAAACTTGACTGATTTTATATGTTGTCTTTTATACAAGTAAGTAAATAAATAGACGTCATATGCTGATAGGAATTCTAGCTCCATTATTTTCCCAAGTCCTTTCAAAAATTTAGGGAGTCTTATTTATAAAGGTTTACATAATCATCTTTGAGAAAAGCAATTGGTTACCTCTTGTGAGAGCTGTTTGTCAGCTAATTCAAAAAGGTTAACTAGCTTTCCGGAGAGTGAGCTTGCTGATTTAAAACCAAATGAAAACAGTGTTATTTCAGCAATCACTTCATAATGGGGAGCCATCATTGCCACAGGGCGAAACAGAGATTTTAAATTAGCTGGGAGTTCTACTCCACCTTTGTATCTTAAGAGGATAAGAAAAACAAAGAAACAGAAAACACCACTTTTCAGTCTTTCAAATAAGGAAACACATAACTGACCCCCTGTCCCCAATAATTCTACTAACCTTCTATGTCACCTTCAACTGAAAACAAGTATACAGGAGAGTTTCTATTGTCCTCTCCATCTCAAAGAGCTTCCTTGCTTGTGATCTTTACCACCACCCACAATTCACTCCGCATCGGTTCCCTCCATCCCCAGAACCATCACTGCATACCATTCATCAACAGGCTTTTATTGAGTCTGCCCAGACTGCACTGGGCAGGTTGCACTTAACCATCATATTCTTATTTCTTTTACTACTCTCATCACTGTTCTGCTTGCATTTCTCTTTGAAAAACTGCTAACTTTTTCATTTCTCTCTGACTATTCACAAAGTGAAAATGTCCCTTGGTCAAAAGTTTGATGTGAGATAATCCATATGGATAAAGGCAAAGTTAGAGTTGTTTCTAAATAGTACACGTAGTGGAGGGGTAGCAGAGGGTGACTGATAAACATATAATGTCAGGCAAACATCAACTGGATAAGAAATGGGTTTTGCCCTCTGTCTACTCCTCCCACATATTAACTGGACTTACCCAGGGTTCATGGTGATAAACACTGCACAAGACATGTTGATAGAAATTTCTTTTCCTTCCATTACAAACCTATAAGACAATGAAGTATTCACCATTAAGGAAACTGTTTTCTCTAGATCAAAGTATTTAAAACTACAAGTACAGGCAATTTCCTAAGGCTGGGTTACACTAAACAAAGCATGTTGGAAGAAATAATGGTAAGAGGAGAAAGAAGAGGGTCACCTTGAACCAAAGCTGTAAGCCCTGCTGGAATTCAGATTTATGTGTCCATAGTTTTAGATAGCTGAAGAGTTGCATGGGACTTGAGGCAGGAAGGGATCCTATTGGATGAATGAACTTACACAGGGAAAGGAAACTAAGGAAGGTCTTAGAGCACGGAGCTCTGCCGGATGGCACAGTAGGACACAGAATGCTACAGCATCTGCTCTGGCTGTTGCATGCAATAAAGCCTACCCACTAATTAAATAATTTTGAGAACTCTGAAATAGAAGTAACCTGGGCCTGGATAGCAGTGTCAATTTGTCAGCATCAGTGGTAGAGAGAATGGGAAAAATTTCTGTAGTGATTTCCTGTACAGCTAAAACCAGTAAAGTGGCAGAAACAGACAAGGAAGAACTGGAAGAAAACCCTTCCCTGAATATAACTGAGGAGAACTTTGCAGAGGCTGTGGTGTGATAAAGAGCTGGTAAAATGTGGGTTACTATGATCCCCTGGTTTTAAATCAGCAAACATGGTTCGCCTGTCCTCCACTCCTGCCCTTCTCCAGGGCTGAAAGCAGCTGCTGGCCAGACTTGAAGAGTCAGCTACTCTGCCTGTTTCTCACAACAGCCTTTAGCAGTTTGAACAAAATCCTTAAGAGTAAAGACAATACTGTCCAAACACTAGATTGTAATAGAATTTTTAAATCCAGAAATCCAATTACGCCCATAAAGTAAAATGTGTGAGTTTCTGAACTTACCTGAGAAGAAAAAAAGTGTTTGCTTAGATTAGTAAACATTAGTAATCCAAATATACAAATAATATTACAAGATTTTTACCAAAATGTCCATTAATTCAAAGTAATGGGTGTGTAACAGGTATAATTGTTTTTAAGATGTAGAATTAAGTAAAAAGAACCTTTGGTTTCTTCAAATGAAATACCATAAGAAAAAGGCACTAAGAGAGTTTAAATTAAAAATAATTAATTAAAATAGATACTAGGTCAGGAAATAGTTCAAGTTTGGATAAGAGTTTGGACCCCTCCAAGTTGGGCAATGAAAGTTGGTTATACATATTTTCAGGTCATAAGTTCATTCTTCCTGGTCTGTGCTGAGTGAAAAACCACACACACACACACACACACACCAAACCAAAACACTATAGAAAAAAAATTCATAATAATTAACTAAACAGTAACCATAGGTCCAATTTCTATTTCAAAAGTATAAACGTATTCAATAAATACCTTACAGAGTAACTGTCTTTTGCGGCTTTAATGGTCAGGATCTGTGAGGCGATCACGGAGAGGACTTTCATATCCACCCGATGGAATTCATCCAGACAACACCACACTCCTGACTGAACCAGTCCGAAGAAGAATTTTACTATTATCTTTAAAAAATAATAATTACTGAAATTATTATATAGGTGAAAATCTTTACTTGATGTTCACTTGTGAATGTTCTTTCTATTTTATGCAGACCTAACAAACATGGTTCGCCTGTCCTCCACTCCTGCCCTTCTCCAGGGCTGAAAGCAGCTGCTGGCTAGACTCGAAGAGTCAGCTACTCTGCCTGTTTCTCACAACAGCCTTAAGAGCCTGGCAGGCTTACATTCCACAGCATAGCACCCACCCTCTCTTTTCAGGCTGACTCCTTAGGGCATAGTGGTCCCCTGCTGGTAATTTATACTGATACCTGAACAAGCCCAACCAAAGACAAAAGGCGGCTTTGGTGAAAAACTTAAGGTTGGGATTCAAATCTATTAATTGTACGCAGTTAAAAACACTGTCCCATCAATCCGAGTAGCTGTGACTCAAAGCAGAGGGGTATAGAGAGCCCCCAGGCCCAGGATGGGGAGGTGGTTGCTCCCACTGGCTGAAGTTGTTGGTATTTGGCTTATCACAGGGTTTTTGGCATTAATTTTGCTTTTTTAAAAATATTATTCATCTTACCAGGTTTTTTGGGATCCCTGCTTAGTTTTTACTCACCTAACCCTAATCCCAGCCCTGCTGGGCCCCACCGGAAGGTAGTTTCCAGGGAGGAGACAAAAAAATATTTGTAAAGTATCTCAAGAATAGTATTTCAATCAACTTATTTATGTTCATTGATTTTTTTTTTTTTTAATGTGAGCACAAACTGGAAGTACAAAATCTCGGGAAATACAGAATCTGAGCGGTAATGTTCTTTTAGAAGCAAAAAAATGTGAAAGGTTTGTACGTAGCATGAAAAACAAAATAAATGGGAATGTTTTGAAGCTGAAGAACTTTGTGATGTGTACAGAGGTACACTATATTTTACTAAATATTTCTGAATGCTGTAAGGACTTGCTGAATGCAGCCCCAGGCACCTAAGTCCTTCAAGTGACCTGAGTGCCGCCTCCTCCAGGACACAAACTGCACCCACCAGGATAAAAGGTAGAAATCTGCTGACCACCTCCCCTCCCCGCCAGACACTGCCCAGACCTGAGACAACATCCCCCAGGTCCTGGACTCCTTGACTAGTTAATGTAAGAGGGGGCTGCAGGGAAGGGTGGAGCTAAAAGGGTATTTGGGAAGCTTTTAAAAGGAAGTAATGCATTTGCGCTCTTTTTCCAAGCAGCTGCTGCAGGCCTCGCCCTCTCCACCTTGGGGTTGGAGGGGAGTCCCCTACCTCAGTAGTAGCAGCCCTCAACCACTTCCTTCCCCCCTTCCTCCCCAGTATGGCAGGGCCTGCCGCCATACTGTTGAGGCCAGCTTCCATAACAGCAGCACCACTTAACTCTCTACCCTCTGGTTATTCTAGTTCTCCCTCTCCCTATACCCTGCTGGAGAACAAGTCAGCACTAAAGGCTCTTTTGTCTGCATCTGTGGGGGTGGTTGACTGGACCAGAACTGTTAAGAGGTTCTGATTCGATGACAGTTTTTAGACCCTTTGCCGGGTAACAATATGTCTTAGATTTTATGCAACCAAACCAAAAAAGGCCGACATAAAATTGTAATCATCTATACAAAATCTTACTCAAATTCCTAATCATAATAGTCACACTGTTCTTAAAGATTACCTTTTCAGTAAACGAAAGTATAGGGCTAGAAGTTATAAAATAAATGCATATTATATACATATAGCAGTACTCTTCATTGTTTTTTTATATGTATTCTTGTTCCATGTCAGATTTTGTTTGGAAAGATCCCTCCATCAAAAAACTTGATAACCATTGTCTTAAAAAGTAGTTTAGTTGACTAAAAGCATAATGTACATGAATGCTTTGAAAGTTTCTATTACAGTTTAAATCTCTATTAGTTCAAAAGAATAGCATTATATTTCTATTAAAACTAAATGCCTGTCCAAGGTATTTTTTATCGCAAGCCTCAATGAATTATTTCTTCTATGTGCACAGTATTTTCCCTAAGTGTATATAATTAAGTTTTACCTTATAATCCAAATTCTCAAAACAATTGAAGATCACACAGTATTTGCCTAAAGACTGGGAAACAAAAATATTATTTTAATATGTCATGAATTATGACGCCAAATATTAATGTTGAGACTTCCAGAAAAGTAAAATGTCTTTATATTTTTTTGAAAAAAACTTTTGTAATTTAAAGATGAATTAGATACCAAATATAGAAATTCACAAGTCAACATAATAAAAATGTACATATACAGTTATAGTTCAGTTCTCTTTCTCTCTCATTTCCCCACAAATAGACACACACATACACACATACACACAAACTTGCACAGCCCTGCACATGCTATTATTCACAAATCCTGGGGTCTCAAAGTAAATGAATTACCTCTTCAAGAAGAGTAGGGAAGGGGAACAAAGCTGCCATTCACATGTCAGTTAGTACAGTGGTATTCCAAGAAAATACAAAATATATGTTGGCTTACTGGGATGCCAGGTCCCACTACACAACAGACATCCAAAAATTAATTAATTGTATGAATTAATGTACATGTTAGTGTGCTTGTTACATTTTATGACATCTTACCAACAGTGGTATTGCAAAGATAACATTAAAGGAAGGTTTTCTATGTTGGATATAGAACCCACTTACTTTTGCTAGATCTTTAACACTCTCTGTCTTTCCTGTACCAGTTGGACCAGTGAGGAAGCCTCCTAGATTCAAGTACAGGGCTCCGGTGAGAGTTAGCCAGCATCTGTCGGTGAGAGGCGTGATGACCAATCTTGAGGTACAACCCAAGTACTCATAGCCATAAGTAAACATGGCACCTCCTTGGGTTATGTAGCACAACTTTTGTTTTGCATTCCATTTATATTGCAAATGTCTGAAAATAATATTTAAATGTTCACATTATATGGGAAAAATTATGTTTAGTCTTTTTCACAAGTAGAAACATAATAAAAGTTAAAAATGGAATTTTTATTAAAAAATAGAAATCAAAACACCAAAGTAAAATGAAAGGAGTGATGGAATTGTCATCTGACATTGAGTAAAATGTTCAGGAAACTCAAGCAGAAAGAAATTAAAATGAAGAAAAGCATAAAGGAGAAAGAAGAGAGCAATGAAGGATAGTCAAATTGGCACAGTTTAAAGCTTCTCTAAATTACAGAAAATTAATTTGTAATTGACAAAAGTTAAGGCAGACAATTTTCTTAGAGATGGGAATGAAAGAAGTTATTTTATGTAGTTACAATTTAGATCTACCTACCTTGTCCACTCAAAATCCTCCGCACTCAAGATATTTTTAAGTAGTAGATTTTTCACTATATCTCTGCAGTAAACATAAAGGGTAAGCAGTGCCCCTAGTACCACTTTTGCCCGAGAATCACTAGACTCCAGGACTACCAGCACTGCTACCTCTTCTAAGTGACATAGCACATGAGCATGGACGTTTTTCAGCTCTTCTCTTGAATGAGGACTTAAAAAACTTTTGATGCAATCATTAAAAAACATGATCTGGCTCTGAAAAAGTTGGATATAAATACGATAATTGAAACAATGTTATAAAGCATATTTTCATGAAGCAGAGACGGTGTATTTATGTGTACATTGATGTGTGTGTGTAAAAGAATAAACTTACATATTGAATGTCTTTCTCTTAGAGGCTGAATTTTGATTAATGCTTTGGGAGCCTTATTCATTAAGTAGTGAGAATATATTTACTATCAATGTTTATATTTTATAAATTTTATGTTCTTAATCAATCATCACTAAGCTAAATCATAACCTAGGGACAGTAAAAATGCTAGAAGACTTCACAGTGAAATTAGTGCTATTTTCAGGTGAGTCCAGAGTATTATGCCCAGAATATGTTCTATAATCACAGTTTCTAAAAACTTTATATATCTTCTGTTACTTGATCCATCTTTTGAAACTCGTTTTTCCCAGACATAACAGAACTATTTTAACATAGCTTATTAATGTCAGATTGACTTGAGAGTTAATGGAGGAAAACTGGTTAGGTAGCTTATAGATTTCTGGCCTGTTATTGGGTGAAATGAAATTCCAGTCACCAAGTTCAGACATAGTGAAAGTATGTTATAGTGACAGAGTATAATGAATACCCATATTTTACAATTAGCTTTTTGCTATATTTCCTTTGTCATTTATCCATCCATCTGTCCATCTTATTTTTTATGCATTTCAAAGTAAACTACACATAGCAGTAACTTCAAAGTGATTTATTCCTAAGTATTTGTTTTCTTGGCAGGGTAACCACAAATAAAATACTTGATATCAAAGCATTAACTTACCACAATGAGCACAACTTGTCCTATATGTGATGTTACAAATAAAGAAACATTTTGGTTGTTCCAGTCTTCAATCCCTTGATTTATAAATCTATAAACAAAAAAAATTTATTTATATCTAATCATTGACTGTGGGTATTGAATCAATGAGTATGATAAGATCATAGAATTGTCCTTTTAGATCTATGATTATTTTGTGCTTATGTAGGTGTTTATATAGGACCAAAGAGAGTTCTAGAACCTTAATTCATGCATAATACATATTCCTTAAATTCTTCTTTAACATCATGTGCACTTTTCCCATGAGATCACAGTTTCCAGGATGGTAAAGCTGTATTTAAATTAGGAGAGGACACATACTAACTTTGAATTGCTAATTCTTGCAGTGCAGTATTTGAAATAATTTCTACTACAAGTTTAAATACTAGACTAAAATAAGCATTTAATAGCAAATTAAATATAATGAAGAAAATAGGATTGATTAAAAGTACCCAATTTTTTTAAAACTAAAGTTAATGTGGGTCAACAGAATATGTTTTGATATGCTATGGTGGTTTTTTTTCCCTATCCAGACATTTTAAGTGCCTATATAGTGAAACTGATCAATATTTTTCTTTACATTTTATCACTGATAACTTGTTTTAGAAATTCTCAACACCAAATTAATTTTCTTTTAACATTTCAATAACTTCTTTTTAAACTTACCAATATTAAACTTATTTAGAATTTATTTGTGATGTATGTATTGATATTATAATGATCCTGAATGATCAAGAAATGGGTATAACTGCAATGGAGTGGCTTTGTTATTTAAAATGAAAGTGACCACTTGTTCAGAGGACATTGATAAACAGACTTGTGAGGAAAAGATAAACTGTGCTGAGAGACTACCCCTCCCCCAAATTAAACAGTAAATAATATGCCTCTGAAAGCAGCATAAATACAGGAGTTGAGCCAATCCAAGATGCTTGGCCGCCATGCCTCTGAGAGTGTCTAATGCCTTCTCAAGGCTTTGGCAAAAGCACCAGAGGATTTGCCCAGTGGAACAACCCTTGCTGAGAAGGGCAAGAAGCTCTCAACACAAATACTACCCTGCTTGCATGCTGGTCATGAATCTCACTTAATGGTTCACAACCTTCCTCCCACCCACTACTTCCAATTAAATCACATACTTATATCACTGTAATAAGGACTTCCCCAGTAAATCATGGTGCAATTGTGTACACTAGGCTGGAATCACAGCAGTGCAAGCACACTGAGATCCGAACTACAATTTGAACTTGTGGTTTGAATACTTAAAATGAATCTTTTATGATTTGAATATTTAAAATGAATATTGAACTTTGATTCTTTTTACTTTTCCTGCAAAAGCAAGTATTAACTATTAGTGTTATCTTTTCTTATTTATCATTGCCATTGAAAAGAAATATGTTAATATGTTAATAACAACTTTATATAGTTCAAAGCAATATTGTAGGAAATACATATTTCATCAATTAAAATGCTCTTCAATTTTATTTAATACCTTCATTTTCTTTTTGTTTGCTGTTCAATGAAATATCTTTACTGCTTTTATTTATAGCTTTTTTGTTGCATTCTCTCTCACATAGCATAGAGTAGCTACCTGACAAATTTCTTTTTGACAAATTCCTCTTTTAGTTAAGCTCTTATTTTCCACATTTACATTTATATTTCTGATTGTTCAGGTTAAATACATAAGGACATTATATTTTCTTTCTTTATTTTCTCCAGGGTTTGGGAAATATTTATTCTGATTATTTGTAGCCTATCTAGAAAGAGTTGATCAAATATTTGGAATAAATTAAGAGCTTCCTAAGCAGCGAGACCCGTGTTCCTCCACCCTCACCACAGCCTGGTTCCCATACTGAGCTGTGGGCAGACATTCAGAATGAAAATATGGAGATGTGCTTGGTGGAAGTCCCCTGGGGTGAACGTTTGGAATTGGAGAGAAGCAGAGTAGAGTGTGAAACAACTCTGTGTATCCTAAAACACCACAGAAAAGAAGGAGAAGAAGCAGAGAGGGGAAGGAAGGAAACAATGGAAGAACTTTCCCATAAGAAATGGACTTTTTCAAAGAGCTCAGGAACTAGAAGAGCAGTGACGTGTCTCAAGCAGTTAACAATTTCCAGGAGAAATGGAAAGGACTCTCCATGCAGTGAAAGATAAGCTACACTTAGGTGGGCCCAGCATGACCACGAGTCCGTTGTAATCTACAGTAAGCTGCTGCTCATAGAAGAGGGGTTCTCCAGTGCAAATGTGAGCAGTCAAATGAGAATGACCAAACATTCTAGGAAAACTAACACTAATGAAAAAGAATGCAAATCTTTACCAATTAAAATGAGGAAGCAGAGTCAACAAACACTGATCTTATCACTTCAATTCTTAGAAAACTACGTGGAAATTAGGGCAAAGGAAAGTGATCACGGTTTTCTTCCTAAGTAGGTAAGGATCTACTCTGCTCCAGAAATGTTGTTGGCATTCAGGGTAATATTATAAATATAGTTATTAAACATAAAGACTAACAGCCTTCCAGTAGCCAACAATAGAAATGTAAGACTATTCTAGTCAAATTAGTGTTTATAAAGATCACACTCTCAAGCTCTTTTTTCACTGGAAGAGATAGTGATGATAGATTCAAATAGAAAAAGGAGGACCTGAAAAGATCAAACTAAGTAAAAACAATTCCAGGAAGCAAAGGTAGGCCAGCAATGCGAAGCCCCATGAGGCGGCTCTAGCCAGAGGCCACTGAGCCCTGGGTTTTATGAAAGAGGCAGAGCTGGACATGAGTTCAGTCTGAGTCAGTCTTCAGATACATATGAGTCTCAAGGTTCACAAAAACTGTCTGAATGTTGTCCATGATGATACACTCAAACTGACATTTACTCTGTAAATGGTTAGTTTCCATTTAGTCATATGCAATCGTGTTCTAGTAAAACTCATTTCATAAAGCACTTTCCTTCATATGTTTCTCTGGATACTTCCCACTTAGATTAGAGATAATTAGCCAAGTTAAGTATATATGTGTGTATATATAAGTATATGCATGTGTGTGTATATATATATATTTACATATGCATGTAAAACTTGGCTAGTGTAACTATATATAATTTTAGGATGTGGAAATTTTACTTACTTTTTTAGTACATCAAACATGCTTTTCTCTACATTTACCAGCCACTGTTCTACAGCACTTCTTATACGAATTTTCCTATAATATTTTTCAAAAATAGTATAATGAAGAATTATATTTTCATTTGTGTTTCATTCCCTTGGTAAGCCCACAGACTAAGTTTTCATTATTTGCACAAGTCAAAGTACAATAACTTTATAGTATCTTTGTTTTTCTAGATCTTAAGATAAGAAACTATCCCCCCCTCCCCCAAAATGTCCCCTAGCTTTAGGAGATTCTGACATGAACACCATGAATTTATAAAATTAAGAGGTTCTAGCAAAAGGTGAATCTCCAAAGTAGATAAATTATATTACTAAGCATTTTTTTGACTCCTCAATGGACCTTTCAACAGCAATCCTAGCTCAGTGTCAGGTTAGGAGATTTGTTGGATGGGAAGGTCTAGTGCAACATTTTTTAAGTCATCTTACTTCCCAAGTCAGAAATCATACATATGCTAAAGACAAACAAGTCCTTGTACTGGAAGGACCCGCTTAAAATAATTGTCTGGAAACCATTTATAACAAAACCAGAGTGGGGAGAGCAGCCAGGACCCAAGTAAATAGCGATTTTCCTTCTTATCTACGTTTGCATAATAAAACCTTTGTTAACATTCAGAAGATTAAATACATACATAAATAAATAAATGGGATGGTAAAATTCTGCATGAGTACATTATCTTTGAAGAAAAAACTCACTTTGCAAACTTCTATGAAATGTCAGATATTTCCAAGCACTTGATCACTTTTAAGTGATCAAGTTTTACATAGTTTTAAATACTTATCACATGTGTAGCATACTTAATTTATCACACATGTATCATTCTTATCACACATGTACCATATCTCATTTCTCACATGTGTATACTTCATTTATCATGTATCACATTTCATTCATCACACATGTATCATACTTTGGCAGTACAAGTGCTTCTCCTTCAGCAGAGATGAACATTACTACAACAGGAGGGCCAACTTCTTGTTTCCAAATCAATAATTGGTTTATATTTTCAAAACATTTTGTAAGATGAGGCTGGGGACCAGAAACAAAAATGAACATTATAAGATTCTTACTTACTTGGGAAATAATACTGCTGAGTAGATAATAATGATATTACCTGTACAGATTCAGGATTTCTGCTATTAGCTAGGATATCGAGAAGTTCAGCATTACTAAGAAAGTAAAATCGTGGGAAAACCATTCTTTTAATTTCAAGGTAGTCCTGTTCAGAACCAAAAGGAATGCAATTCAGTTAGTAATATTAACCACATCCTTATGTGGGTCTCCATCACACACAGAAGCCACAACATAAAAGTGAGAGTATACAGTAAGTACTATTAGCTGAAATAAATCCCATCCTCAATGAAAGCTATACTTGAATTGCTAAAACATTTTAATTAAAACTAAAAAACAAGCAATCAAATCCCACTTATACACACTTACACACACATTGCTCTATTACTGATTATTAATAAAAACACTATTGGGTACTCTCAGCATTGCTTTCCCATGCTCCGAAGAATGGTGACCTGAGATAAGCAGCTTGGGGATCCTAGTAACGACCTTTTCTCAGTTCCTGGTATGCAACTTAATCCCTGGTATGAATTTGCTTCATGTTAGACTATGCACTGCCATGAGGTGGGATGGACATGGGGGGGGGGGTCCCATGACTACTGACCCTTTAGTTGGCCCTTAGTATGCAATTACACAACTCACCTCTTGGTATGTAGCAACATCACATCTGATCATGTACATTTGCCAGTGCAAACCCACCCAGAACCTTGTAGAAACTGAAAGTATATAGAAGCCCCTAACTTCCTCCATCAGAGTTGGGATGCTAATTTGCTGGGTCAGCACTGGTGCATTAAACCTGCTTCTTGTTACCTAGTGTCCAAGTTTCCTTTCAGCCATATAACACTCCCAACTCTCTGCTCTCACTTCCCTATCAGTGTCCCCATTCAGCAGGTCATCTCACAGTCCACTGTCCAGACAACTCCTGCATTTCCACTCCTTCCCAAATCTTAGCTTCATTCACACTAGTCTTAATTCTTTTCCTTCTATTCAGAGGAAGGATACCCATTATGGCAGACTAGCTAACCTTGTTTTTAAATTAATCCTTTATTCCTTGTTTATTTTACTCTTCTAGATCTGCAATTTCTCCTTTCCAATAGGCTACCATCTCAAAGTGTCCTCATTGAAAACATATAAGAAATCCCTCTCCTTTTGTAGTTCTTTAGCTACTGTAGATTTTTCTATCCTTTCCCCACAAATATATGAACTCAAAGTCTTTGTTTACTTATAGCTCATCCTCATGTCTCCCACTTGGCCCTTGCTGTTACCAGATTTCCAGTCTTCATGCTACATATTTCCATAGCTGTTGAGTCTGCCCTTTTGATGTCTGATGTTTTCCTTCATGCCTCAGTCAATTATCATTTTCTTTCAAGATCTCTCTTCACCCTTTATACTTTAATGTTGCTAAATCTTGAGTTTCACCCTAATTACTCTTCCTAGCTTCCTTTAGAAACATGTATATCTATTATGCTTTTCATGAATCATTGCTCCACACCCACTTTCTCTGACTCACATGTACCCATTTTCTGATTGAAGATGTTCATTTTATTGTCTTACAAATATTCACTTTTCAGTATGTACAAAACTTCTTTCCACACACACTTCCCTCTCTTGTAGCTCTACCTGGTAGAGCAATAATCTTCCACTCTGTTGGTCAAGCCAGAAATCTAGGCACAAACCTAGACCTATTTCACTTATCCTCTATTTCTCTACTTGAAGCTCCTGATCCTATCTGCTTTCTTTTTCACTATTTTAATTTTCTCAAGCTTTTAATTGACTTCTTTGTATCTGGTCTCACTGCCCCCAGTCTCTATATCCTCTATACTTCCAGGGAAATATTTCTAAATTAAATAATTTCATTCTCTAGCTTAAAATCATTCAGTACTCAATAATGTCAAAATTCATTTTGAATTTCAAGGGCTTCCATCACCTGTTCTCTGCTTCCCTGGAGAAATCTCATTTTTTCACCACTTTCCCACTTGATACTTACGTTTCATCTGTACCAGCCTGTTCACAATTGCAGAATATGGCATGCTTGTAAATGACTCCACATCTGCACTTTTCCCCTTGCTTAGCATGCTCTTTCCACCCACCCTTGTATACCCTGACTCTTTCACCTGGCTAACACATATACTTCTTTCAAGGCCCAGGTTAATTACCACTTTCCCTGTCTGAGTTAATTTCTCTTCTTTGATATGGTTATACCATCAAACATCATAGCACATATCATAGAATAGCAGCTCTACATTTTTTATTTGCTGTAATCAATTTTTGAGTAGGCAGTAATAGTGGGGAAGATGTCTTTTACCTTTGTAGTCCCAGCATCTATCATCAATGCCCGGTATAAAGTAAGTACTTAGTACATGAATAAATGAAAAGTTCAATGGTTGTATGCTTAGTAATAATCCAAATATATGCTAGAAATAATTAGAAGACTTAGCTCAATGATCATTTAGTCCCAGCTATTAATAACCAGATCCTGTGACTATAGTCCTTACAATGGCCCAGGTCATGTGAATGTGTTCACCAGGCATCTCATATATTAAAAGCCAGTAATCAAAATTATGTATGTTTGACAATTTGATGTTCTGAAAATATATTAATAAATGACATCAATAATTTAATTATAAAATGATGAAAATATTCAATTTTAACTTTTGCTGATTTTATTAACTAAATAATTATAGTGCTCATAAAAATATTTGACACTCATTAAGTATTTTCTTTGTGCCAATTCTGTGTTTTAAACACATTCTCTCATTTGGCACAAAGCTTCCCAATATAGGCACTATCATTATTACTGATTTAAGATAAGGAAACCTAGGCACTTAAAATTTGATATATTGCTGTTGGTCAGTTTAATTACCCATCCATTTTTTTTCCCTTTGATGGTATTTTGTAGACGGTAAGAGTTGAAATACTGTTAGTAGCTAATAAAGAAAATCTGCATTAAATTAGTTTCTTCAGTGTGTATAACATTTATTGAATTAAATGATTCTCCACTTTAGGACTGCTATAGTTTTACCTCAAGACTTTTCTTTATATATTCAAGATGTTTATTGCAATTTTTCAGCGTTTCAAGAACTCTTGTAGATGTGGCTATTCTCAAAGCATTCAGTTTATTTTGCATTTTTAGCATTATTTCCTGCCACATGAAAATCACTTTAGTGAAGAGATTGGCTTCTGATGGGAGTTGCCTTTAGAAAGAAAATTAGAGATAATTTTTGAAAGTACTATACTCAAAATCTATAATACAAATGCATTAGTCACAGAAAATTGCTCAATTTAAAAAACATTATGAAATGCTGTTCGATCATTAATTAGAGATATGTTTTGAATGCTTATTATGTACAAGTAATAAACATGATAGGAAATACTAGAATCAATTGCATTCATCACTTAACAAGGGTATGTTTAGGTATAAGATACATATATATAAGGTATATATATTGTACATATGGTGTGTGTGTGCATATAATATATATCTTATACCTGTGTAGGTTGTAAATAAAGAATGTAGAAGTGATATATGCCCTAGGAAATGTAACCAAAATAAGTGTTACTGAGATTCTAGGAGGAAATGGGATCTGGAGAGAGGGTCTTAGAGAAGCTATTTGATCTGGGTTTTAAAAGAGAAACAATGATTTCACCTGAAAAGAATTACAGAGAAGGAATTTGGCTTAGGAGCAAGAGTCTAGAGATTTGATTTGTATAAGAAAACTCAATTTCTACTAGTGATTGTCTAATCTTAGAGGATAAGATAAAGTAGGTTCAGTAGAAGTAAGGAAAGTTTCCTTCACAGAATATGATCATGATTTTCTCCCCTTGGAAAAAAGAAGCCAAACCCACACATGGCATGGTAATTCACTGATATATTAATTTGATATCTGATGTTGGCATTAAGTGGAAGAAGTATGTCCAATGGTCTAATTCTTTCCTTTTCTCTTCTCACCTGTATTTCCCACTTCCATCCCACATTAGCCCCACCTGGTTCAAACTTCTCATGGCTTGGAGGTTGAGGTAGAGAAGAAATTAGAGGGAAAAAAGTTAGTTTTATTATTATTTGCCTACATGTCATTAAATTTTATTTATTTACTTCTCATTTCCAAAACTATATAGTCTGGGAGTATAGCTTCCCACCTTGAAATGTGTACATACTCCAGTCGCCCATCACCAAAGCACCATGTCACTACCGCCATATTATACTCCTAAGCCTACAGGTAGGATCGTTGTTGAATATCCATTAAAGAAAGGGTTTCTCAAGGATGATAGAAAATAAACTACCCACTATGAAATTTTTCATCTGTATACGGCATAGCTTAAATGTTTTACCTTTGAATTTCTAACGAATGAAAGATTGGTTCCAGGTAAAGCCAATTTCTTTGACATTTCATGCATGACTCAAGAGTGTAGGAGAAGAGTGACAAGTTTGTGTCCCACTCATGCACAAGATCCTACAATGATAAAAACACACAGACATGCAAATCTAGATATATAAAGTTATTCTGAGTCACATAACAGAAACTGAGATCAAAGGTAATTTTGCCACTGACAAAGTAATTAATAGAGGGACATATAAGTGAATATAAATTAGTTTTGGAAGAAGTTAGCGGTGTCTTATTTTCTGTTTTGTTTAATATTCTGTGTACAAATATTATGGTATATATACTCTGTCAGTCCATTCTTTAAACATCTTTGTAATTTAAATATTTTAAAATTTAATATTTTTAAATATTTTTAAATGGAAGGCCGTATGGAGGTTCCTCAGTTTACTAGAAATGGAACTACCATAGGATCCGGCAATCCCCCTCCTAGGGATCTACCCAAAAGACACAAAAACACTGATCCGAAAGAGCACCTGTACTCCTATGTTTATCGCAGCACTATTTGTAATTGCTAAGACCTGGAAACAACCCAAAAGCCCAAAAGTAGATGACTGGATCAAGAAGATGTGGTACATATACACAATGGAATATTATTCAGCAATCATAAATGAGAAATTAGGGGCATTTATAGAAGCATGGATGGAACTAGAAGGAATTATACTCAGTGAAACAAGTCAGAAGGCAAGAGAAAAATATCAGATGGCTTCACTATTAGGAGGAATATGAAAGAACAACAANAACAATAAAGAATAAGCTCAAGGAATTGGGCAATTATAACCAAAAGTAAACAACAACAACAACAACAACAAAAACTTAATAAGACCAAAAAGCCGGGATAAACCAACGGGACCATGGGGGGGGGGAGAGAAAGGGGGGAGGGCAAAGATGAGGAAGAGGCCAGAGGGTACACAAGGGACTGAGGTGATGGTGCACGGGTGAAATGGCAGTGGGTACCCCCTGGGGACTACAAATGATGTCAAATAAAACTAAAAATAAATAAATAAAAATTTTTAAAAATATTTTAAAATATAATATATTTTAATTTTAATTTTAAAATTTAAAATTTAATATTTAAATATCTTTGTAATTTTAATATTCCATATACAAATATTATGGTATATATACTCTATCAGTCCATTCTTTAAACATCTTTGTACACATGCACATGTAAGTTTGCATAAGTGCAACCACATTATACATATTGTTCTGTGACTTGCTTTTTCTTTTACCTACTAGCCTCTTTTAGAGAGGTTTTATGGTAGTATAGGTTTTTCTTCATTCTTTTTATTGCAGAAAATTCCATTGAACAGGTGCACCTTTTTTTTAATGTTGCTTCTCTTTTTTTTTTATTAGATTTATTTAATTGTATTTGACATCATTTGTAGTCCCCAGGGAGTTCCCACCACTATGTCACCCATGCACCATCACTTCAGTCCCTTGTGCTCTTTATGCCCTCATCCCCATCTTTGCCCTCTTCACTAGTATATTAAAGTAATAGGAAAATGGTTAAAAAACAAATACTGAACGCTACAGCCACAGCTCAGAGGATTAGGAAGGCACGAAATTGTTTGAGACATTTTGATTGAGGAGCTGGTCTAAGGGAGAGGCTCATTGTAGATTCTCACTAAACAGTTCAGGGGCCTGCTGCACTGCAGGTAACATGGACCCTTGGTGCTCATGGGATGCAACCCCTTGTGGTGCCTCCTTCCCCAGTTACTATCTATTTCCCCATATTGGCAGGAGTGCTGGTCACCTAAGCAGGCGCAGAAGCGTCAGTCTACAATAGAACAGACACCAGAAAACCTACCTGGAGGGGAGCTATCAAGAAAAAAAAGGAAGCCACCTATTACTATCCATGAAAACTAAAAATGAATAGAAAGAATATACCACAAATGTTGGAGCAAAAAAAAAAATCTGAACAAAGTTTCAATACAGCACTAGTTTAAGGAAACAACTAGTTACAATCATCCTTGTCAAGTCAAGACAAATAATGGGTGATAAGAGACAGGACACAATAAAGGCTGAGAAAATATAAGACTGCAACAAACAGAATGGATCTAAAATAGATTTCCAATTTAAAAAGAAAGAGCAACCTTATCACACTGTCATATATTTCTTGGTTATTTTGAAATTTCCATTTTTGTGACTTTTTATATTGTTTCTCTAGTTTTTGCTATTTGCTATTTTTGTTTTAGAGAACATAATCAATTTGGTTTATCCCATCTTATATGGTTTCAGGTTTTTCTCTAAGGCTCTGTTGACATTTTTTCAAAATTTTATGTATTTGTAAATGATGTGAATGCCATCTGTTGTGTACATATTTCTCTTACTCTATGTATCCAGTCAATAATCAATTAATATTTTTAGTATTAAATACCTCTATTATTATCTTATTCAGTTTCCTGAAGTTTTTAAGTGATTCCCAGCTATGTTATTTTATGTGGAGCTGCTCAAGATAGACAGTCAGGGAACAGTGAATACAAGCAGATCCTCTGGTGTAGTTCCTAATTACACTAAAAGAGAGGAGGAAGCTTCTATCTGTCCTAAAAATAATGCAGATATATGAGGAAGGATTGACCTTTAAGAGCATAAGCAGAGGAAATGAAAATAAAGCAATCCACCTCCGCAAGCAGAATGTCAAGGCAATGATTTTGGCATAGATACTGCTATGCTAGAACTGTGGATTTCCAATACTAGGTAAAACACCACTAGTAAAAGTCATGGTTTATAAGGCCATATTTTTATGTGCTCTAAATTTATCTGTCTGCCCAAATTAAACTCCTATTTCCTCATGAGCAGTTAATAATGTTACCACAAAAAGCTTTTAGCATTCAAATTAAAATTCAACCTCGTCTCTATATTAGCATACAAGTGATTAATACAGTTTAAGCATTTGCAAAATGTAAAAATTTAAATGGTAAATAGAACTATACTCATAATACTTACCTTAATAGGTCCAAGATGGGAAGATCCTTTAATGGTTGCAAGTATGATTTGCGACTCTTCTAACTGAGCTAATACTGCATCTATAGATGAAATTATTAGACTTGAGTAAGTCTCCGTTTGATGAAGAACTAAATGCAGAGGAGTAGTGTTCCAGAGCTCAATAACCTTATTGAGCATTTTTTCAAGAGCCGCTTCATTACTTGCTGCAGTTGATATTTTGTTTATTTCTTTTTCATGCTGAAACATCTAAAATGAAAAAACTATTTTTTAAAATCCAGTGGAGCAAATCATCCCTGAAACATTTAAAATGGAAGATTTAAATGAGCATGTGTCATGTACACCAGGAGTATTGAAGATCTGCTTCCAGTTAGGTTTATGTCCTAACCTAACTAATTTCATGGCCTAACTTTCATGACATAAACCTTTTCAGTTCTTATTCATCTATTTTTAATCATACTAACTATACCCATACTCAGTGAAAACATCTAAAAACAGTATATATTTCTTGACTCCAAAAAGTATAAAGAATAGTTACAAGTACTTTTGTATACATATATGAGATATATGGTATCACTTCCTTGAACTTTCTTTCTCTGTGCTAATGCTACCTGCTCAATTCCTTTGTGACACACTTTTACTTTCTAAAATAATTCTTGGAATATAATAATCTGAGAGAATGTAACTTTAATAAACCAAGACTTCTACAGCATCCATTTATTTGCCATACCTTCTCCTTGAAGGTAAAGGCTTGCAAAATACATTAGTGGAATACAGCTACATTTTTATGTCATGTCCACTGACTGTAAATTCCCATAAGGAAACATAGTTTCTCATTCCAAATCTTGGAATTAACTGTCTGGGCTGATTGTTTTTATCTCTAAAAGAAGTACCACTGTTCCTATATGTCATCTACATGGGGTTAAAAAGTGTTACCAAAATCCCTGTGTTTTGGTAATATAGTTCAGTGAGGACCATGAGCAAATATGATTAATTTTCATCATCTCTCTCCATTCATAAGAATGGAATCAGCTGATTGCTTTCGACTTTAAGTAACAACTTTGGGAAAAAGGTCTGATTCTTGACATGTGTTATCCAGTCAAAGGCCAATAAGGGCCATCAAGTTTCTGTGTGGAAGAACTCTGTGCCTAATGCTGACATTCTGAAATTTCTGAAGAGATAGAAAAACTAACCTACAAAGAAAATTTTCACCCAAGTGAATCTAGCCTGTCAAATCTTTGTGGCCAAAGTTTGAGGTATGACCGATAAACAGATTTTTGAGAGGTTTCAGATGAATTTCAATGCCTATAATTGATTATCTGCTTCTGTTACAAAGCATGTGGCTTTCCAAAATGAAAATAATCAACCCTAAGGTGATTATGTTCTTATGCAATATCACTGACCTCTTCCTCTTCACTTGGTTTGTGACATGCTTTTCAAGTCACTTGTTTTTCAGAGCTTGCCTCGCATCTTGAACCAAGTGGTTTATAATATAAGATCATCACATATTCACTGGATAAGCTTAAAATGAACGTCGATCACAGCCTGGCCTGGACAGGTTTGCAGCACGACACTATCTCTGGGTCAGCCCCAGGGTGTACGCGCTTTAGTAAATGAAGTCTGAGTTTCTGGACCAAATCCTGTCCATTGAGGGACTTACATTTTAATGGATATGTTGCTGAGTTTCTACAAGATGATCAAATCATTTAAAAACTCTTCAAGTTCACTTAAAATTATCAAGTGATTGCCTTCTTATCCCTTCTGACTACTTATATTAAACTCAAGGAGAAGGCTTCCTCTGACTCTGGACTATAGTATTTCAGAAGCAAATTATGTTTGTTTTTGTTTAAATGTTGAATTATATTAATCCAGATCCTCCAAAAGATGCATGGAACTTCCTTTTTAAACTATCCATGTTATAGATCAAAGGAAAGTTCACTGGAATTCTTTGAGGTTTCGTAGGCCAGCAACCCGGGTAAGCTACCAACTGACCCTCTCTACACCTACTTACCATTACTTCTACTTGTACTAGTAGTTTACTAGTTTACTGCTACACTTAGTAAAGTTTACCCTTTTCCTGACTTGCCTGGGAATGATTCCAATAATTCAAAGCTTTGTAAATTATTGGAATGCTGGTTTTTGGAATGTTGGTTTGAATAAACTTAGTTATTGAGCATCAGCCTATATGTTTTCAAATGATGCAGATATTTTTGCTTAATTCACTCTTGGCTCATAGATCAGTTAGGAGGTCTGGTAATAATCAAGTAATAATAATAATCTGGTAAACATACAGGATAGAATGGGAGATTTCAATGGAATGAGGAGTGGAAGAGCATGTTATTTCATAATTCTTAACCTCTGTAACTTGAAAAAAATGCAACCACTGTTAACTAAGATAGGAAGAAAGAGAAAGAATAGAATTCAGGAATTGGAGAATAACAACACATTTCTGAACATGTTAATTTTGAGGTAATTTTTAGACATGCGAGTTTAGGAGTCAGGTTGAAGATAGGGTAGGAGATATTAAATAATCTATTAGAACTCATTTTCTTTTTTTTTATTAAAATATTTTAAAATTTACATCTACTTGCCATTAATTGTAATCCCCATGTATTCCCCATCACCATCTCACCAGTGCACCATCAC
>JAGFMF010011610.1:511539-550541 GCA_019455555.1 Galemys pyrenaicus | reverse complement strand
ATTCCTAGGAGTGGGATTGCTGGATCATATGGAAGTTCCATTCTTAGTAGATTGAGGAACCGCCATACTGCTTTCCATAATGGTTGGACCATCTTGCATAGAACTCATTTTCTTTTCAAATTAATTGAAGTTCTCTGTGTTCACTACAATGATCATTTAGTCTAAAGTTATATAAATAAAATACTGGATTGTATTATTGCATTAGTCACTGTCAACCATGAAGCATGAAGCTTTATCTAATCATGAAAATATAAAAAAATAAATCATGAAAATAATGGGAACTATTTATTTTTATAACAAAACCTACAGGGCAAGTCAAAGATCTCCTAGTTTTCAGGTTTTGGGTGAGGCTATCCAAACATGCTTTTGATATATTTTTATTTAGTATTAAATGGAATATAGTAGTTTTGATTTTTCTATTCTTATAAATGTATTCTCCATAAGAAGTAGCGCTATTTATTGATAAAACTGTAATTCATCTAATTCATTTTCTTATGTAAGAAAGCCAGTATTATTATTGCCTAGTTACTTAGATAGTAAGGGCATAATGAATAGCTTCCCCAATAGCCCCAATTAAACATAATTTCTTCTCACCTACTGTCTAGTCCTGCTTCCCCAACCCATAAACTTCTCCCTTTTCTAACTCCATTCCTCTCCATTCCAAGATTTACTTGCCTACTCAACATTTTTTTTTCTATTTTTTCAAACTATTTCTACTTACCTTGAGGGTTACAAGATTCTCTATTGTGCAGTTCTTATCAAGACAAATTGTATTTCCAGTGATCTCCTGGAGAGCCTCCCAATGTCGGGGTCTGAGACAGGGGTTTCCCAGAGCTATGAAAACAGGCAGCTCTTGTTTAAAATCCATCACTGACTGTTTAAGATGTTTCACCATGTCATTTTTTGGTAAACCTAGAAATAACAATGTTTCAAACCAGAAAACAAATTTGTGATGTAATATAATGTCAGTTTATCAGTTGTCAGTCTACATTAAAGTAATCAGTTTTATTAATCTTACCTTACCATAAGAGTCAACTATGGATTAAAATAAAGAGAAATAATTGTCAGAATAGTGATAAAAACCCAAGACCTTCAGACCCAAGTTTTCTTGTAAAATGCAAAAATAAGGCTAGTCAGACATATAAGGGTTTTCCAAACTTTGCTGCCAAGATTTCAAATTTTGCTATTTACAGATTTCAGGCTTTTAAATTCTGCTCAGTAAGAAAGAACATCAAGGGGGAAAATAAGTCAGTATAATTTCATAAATAAAGTTAACAATGAAATACAGGAAAACAGGTAAAAACTTCACTCCAGATCAACCTTGATCTGTCTTCTGTCCATGAAACACCACTGAGGCGGTAGCCTCAAGGTCTGTGTGGTGAAATGTTCAACTCCTGTCAGCTTTGTTCTCAGCCTAGAGGAGGGGAGAAGCAAAGCTGAGGACTAGGAAGACTCAAACTATGTTCTAGTCTTGAATATCCAATTTGTCCAAATGGGCCCTCTTTTATAAAGCCATGCTGATGAACAAAGTGCTTTTTAAGACCTAGTTAAGTAAAAAGAACAAGAGAATGATGCTCACTTTTGTGTTTTATACTCTGGCAAACAGCAGGCCTTCATCTAGGAAACTTTGAGGGAAAAGAAGAGGTTGTCTACTTGTTACTTTACATATTATTCTCTAAAACAGATATAAAACATTGAGAATGTACAAAATGAGTGCTAAAGCAATGAGGTTATGTGAGATTTGTTTCTAATTTTTTCTCTTTCCTAAACTCTGTGATACTTTTCTATTTCTTGTATAATTTAAAAATAAGCAAAATAAAGTTTTTCTAGAAAGGTAATTATATCTTGAGGAATAATTGAGAGATTTAACTGCAAAAACATTCTCTTTTGGAAGTAAAACTTTCCTTTTGGAATGGATAGGATGTTACAGAACGATTACATAGAAACACCACTGGCAAAATTTCAAATCACAGGAGAATTTGGGTGAAAAGCCTGCAGGTCAGCTCTCATCATCAAAACATCTCTGGACAATCTGGCTCAAAGAAGGTCCAGAATCATAAGGGGCCAATTTTTAAAAGACACAAAAATTATCAATTACTATTTAAAACTTCATTAATGGTCAGGGCCAGGGAAGATGTAAAGAAAAACCGCCAAAGACAACGTTCTTGCTGGCTGAGAGGCAACTTAAAAAGACACTTTTACCTTTCTCTAGGACAAAGATTTTTTGCATCCATTTTGAAACATTTCTCTGTACTGAGGCTGTATCGATACTTGAAAGAGTACTACCCCTCCATTTGCAAAAGACTGCTCCCCACTCCTCCTGTGCATTCCATAGTATTTTCCTTAAGGTTAAGTCATATTCAATGTCAGAGATCTCTGAAATCGCAATCTGTGTAATCTCTTCCATATTAAGAGAATGTATTTGAGACTGGCAATTAATAAAGCAATCGTGAAAGCTTGAACAGGTTTTAGCTTTGTTAGCTAAAATTGCAGTTTCCTGAGAGAGTGCCTGAATCATTTCCTTTGCTGCAGACACTCGAGTCTGGCTGCACAAGAGAACAGGATTTCTGACCTAAAAAATAATAGTAAGACGTTCTAAGAGCTCGTCAGGATCAGAATTTAAATATATTTTATTGATAGCATTCAGCATTCAGTCTAAACTCTGACAACATGATTTGTGTGAAAAGGTGGTCCTTAGTTTATTAGGATTAACTTACAGCTACTGTTACTAATAGAATAGATACTATTCTAACTATAATTTATTGTGTATCTGGGCCTCCCTGGTGGTGCACTGGGTTGATCGCCACACTGTGAAGCATCCGCTGCACAGCAGCGCGAGTTCGATCCCCAGTGAGGGAGGGGAACCCACGTGGCACAGCAGACCTCTCCTGCTTTGCCCGCTGCTCCCCTTGGCAGTGTATATCAGTCAGTCTGCCTGTTCTGCTCCCCACTCGGTCTCTGGCGAATCCTCTCATCTCCCACAATTTGGCCTGTACCCCAGCTCTTGTAGGCATAAATATTTTTTTAAAAATCCATTATGCATCTTCCCTATTTCAAGCACTACAGTAAGTAACACAATACCTTACTAACTAAATCCATACAACAATCTTTAAGGTTGGTTGATACTTTTCCCAATTTTTCAAGGAAGTTCTGACATTATAAATCATTCATAAAACCGTAAGTTGAGGTTTTAGGGTTTGGCCTTCTGACAGCCTGACCCCAAAGCCCATTTCCTTATTCTTGTCCTACTGAACTTTGTAATACTTAAGGTGTTTATAGAGTTTATAGAGTTATAGAGTTTGAGTTTTACAATTGCACATGAAATTGCGGACATTTGCAACAATGACTGTTAGGTAGGAATCAAAGTAAAATTTGCCTCAATTTGTCCCTTACTAAAGGACAAATACATACTGTGGATTCCAATTTAAAAATACTTGAATTAAATTATTTACTAAAGATTTCACAGAAAGCAAAAACCTATATGCTTAAGGTTTACATGAAACTAAGATCAAATCAATTTTTAAAGAAAAACAAGAACTTACTTTAGCCTTTAAATTACTAACATCAGCCCGCAGACCACTGACGTATGTGTCCAAATTGTCTCTGAATTTAGCAAGAGCATCCTCTTTATTTGCTTCACTTAACTTCACAGCAACTTTCAGTTGACCAAACTTCTGAAGAAGAATCTTAAATAAGGCTCTTTGCTCTTCTGGAATATAGACCTGGAAATGCTTTACAACAGAATGCAATTCAGTAATCGATGAGCACTCTTTTTCTAACTTAGATAGTTTTGAGGAAATCACACCCAAAAAAGTAAAATGTTCCACAAATTCTTCTATCGCAACAGGCTCCCATTCCACCTTCAGCAATGATGAGTCTATAATCTAAAATCATGAACACATCAGTTATAATTATATAATTATGTTTACTATTTTAAAAGACTACTGTTTTAATATTACTCACCAACTTACCTAATTATAATTTCAGAAAAAAAGATATCATCTAGATATTATTCTAAATATTGTTTAAATATGGGTGTATTAACATAATAAAATCCTTTCTATTGCTAACAACAGGAATTTGAATGTACATAGATACTACAAAGACATAAGAAAGTACTATTATCAATAATTTTTGTTACTAAGAAATAAAAGTATTAACAATAGCAAATTATGACTGAACTGTGAACACTGCATAAAAATCACTATATTTTAAGAGCATTTATTTGCTAGATACTTTATAAACATTTCACTTTGTCCTGATAACATGTTTGCTAATTAAGTATCATTTTCTCTAACTTACACACTGAGTCTTAGAGGGATTAATTAGTCTAAGAACCAAACATTCAGAGTTAGTTATTATTCAAACCTAAATCTGATTCCAAATCCCACTGTAACTTCCTATACTTTTCATAAGTGTATGTGTGTAATGAAATTTTGAATTGCTTATCTATGCTCAAATTATAATTTATTATATTTTTCCTCATGTCCCACTGGTTTTTAATGAAAACTCATGAGTAACTTTACAGTCAGTTCAGTTTTCAACATCTCAGACCTGAATTGTTCATCTGTTTCTAATTTTCAAATTCTTTGTTATTTTATTATAAAATAGATGTCTATGTAAATGTTGCAATACAGAAAAAGTTCGTAAGATAGAAAATACCTATTATTCCATCACCCAAAGGTAACTGCTGTTAACCCATAAAAAAATTTACTGCGGTATGAATGTGCACATGCATACACCTTTGCAGATACATTTTAATCAAAGGTTTATAAGAACAGGCTTTAAAACGAGAAAGACTTGTATTTGAGTCCCAGCTCCAGTATTTATTAAGTTTGTGAACCAAGGCAAGAAGCTGTATTTCATTAAAGTTGGTGCCCTCAAAGGTAATATAGAGAAGCAATTATAAAATATAGGTTTCTAAGGGTTTCTGCCATATATAAGTGCATTGAAAATGATCAAAATAGAAGACTGAATAAGAACACCTAGTAATCTTCCACTTCATAAACACATTTAATCCTTTCTTAAAACACTGTAGCATTAAACACTACTAATCATTCCTGACTTCTCAAAATACTCTTTTGCTTTCATCTTAATCTCATCGGTTGCTCTTTCCCAGTATATTCTGTGGGTCCTCTTCCTCTGGCAACTTCCTAAATGTTGATAATTCTCAAACTTCTGCTGTAGGTCCCTTTTTATTCTCACTATACATATAAACAGGCCATTCTTATTGACCCCAGTGATTTCAATGGTCACCTTTATATTAATCATTTAAATATTTATTTCTAATTTAGACTCTCATGGTTTCCAAACATGTATATCTGGGTATCTAAACTTGAACATGACACAATTTTGCAAACACTTATTGCATCACTACCCATACTGTTGCTCTTTCTTTCTTTATTGTCAGTCACTAAATCCTACTGATTCCACTTTCTAAATGTATCTTAAATCTACACACTTCTCAGAACCTATAGTTATTGCCCTAGTTCAAGTGTTCATCACTTCTCACCTAGATTACAGAAACAGCTTTCTCCTGTCTTGTCCCAATTTATTCAGTTCTTTACACTGCAGCAAGAGTTCCTTATAAAACTGTAAGTATTTTATCCATTTTGAGCTGATTTTTGTGTATGGTGTGAGATAGTGATCTAACTTACTCTTTTTGCATGTGTAGTCCAATTTTCCAAACACCATTGATTAAAGAGATTTTCCTAGTTCAGTGTATATTTATTGCTCCTTTGTTGTAAATTAACTATCCATATATTTTTGAGTTTATTTCTGGGTTCTAAATTGTATTCCATTAGTCTGTGCATGTTTTTATTGCCATACTATGCTATGGTCATATTTTAATTATTAAGACTTTATAATATAGTTTGAAGTCTGGAAATAAAATGCCACCACTTTCCCTTCTTTTATCAGAATGGAATGCTGCTCAGCAACCAAAACAGATAAATTCACGCCATTTGTAGCAACAGGGCTAGAACTGGAGTGATTATGCTAAGTGAAATAAACCTGGAAGAGAAAGATAAATTCTGGATGGTGCCACTTACAGGCGGAATATAGAAAAACCAAACAAAGTCAGACCCAATAAAGCCTTTAAAACCAATATTTGAAAACTGACCATAGATCTGGGGCTTTCAGAGAGGGAAAGGGAGAAAGGGGCAAAAAAGGGGCCACAGTGGATTCTAGTGCAGGACTACTGGTGCTTCAGTGGTGGGAGTGCAATGGTGACTATGCATGGGGGGAAACCCTATGCTGCCAATACCCTAAGTACAAGGACATGGAACAATGGTACTTAAATGACAACAAATGAACAGGAAAAAAATCTACAAATTACATTATGTCATTTCTCTGCTTACAACCTTGCAGTGGTTCCCAACAGGGAAAGGAGGTGGAAAGTGAATTAGGGTACAATTTCAGGTACAGTGGTCAGACAACTTTATTTGGGCAAGTAACATTTCATCATGACCCAAATGAATGTAACACATATCAGAACTGAGGATAATCATCATCAAGTAGGTTTCCTAAGTATATATTCTAGAATTGTAATCTACTAATCTTAAATATTATCATGTAATAGGAATTTTCAAAGTACTTACTTTTAGCAGCTCTGCATTCCTTTTTGTAATTATAGATTGCAAGAGTTTATGGCTCATACATAAGATATTATCAACATAGGGTAAGCATTCTAACTGATAATCAAGACTTAGTACATTGAAAATGCCAATGCGCTTCTCAATGACCATATCAACAATATATATAAGATAGTTTCTGAATTTATCTAGTATAGTTTTAAACTGTGTTGAAGTCAGCTCTTCCATAAATGATATTTTTGTCATCAAGATTTTGGCCTTCTCAACCATGGTACAGTATTTTAAAAACTTGTGGCTATAAACAGTAACTAGGCCCATTGAATCACCAATAATAGTCAGGAGACTCACAATCTATAAAGAAAAATGTTTAAAAGTTAAATTTTTTAGAGTACAAGAAAAAAGTCAAATATGTGAATAAGTTAAAATAGTTTTATGTGTAATTTACTTTATTGCAACCACTATAATTGACTTTTCTATATTGATGTTCATGTGAAGGCTTACTAAGCTATTCAACTTTATAATTATAATGTTATTTTGAGCCATGCATTAGATATACCATTCATTTGTTCCTTTGCTTTAAAACTGTTTTAGGGCATATGATCTATATATAGATCTTAGGCAAAGCCCTAAAAGAAACCAGTTCTATAGTCTATGTGACCTTACCCAATCCCCAAGACATACCTACTTTAAATGGGCTATATCCTGATCCAACATAAAAGCAAAAAGAAAACTAGATTCTCTACTGAATTTGAACAAAAAAGACACAGTTAGATGGTAATGGGAAAGACTGGGGCCATGTCAAGTCAATATACTTGCAAGCCAATATTATGAGGGACCCATAAAAAAGAAAGCTCATTTTATTACCATAAGTAAGAAAAAACACACAGCAATGACCAGATGAATGATGATGAGGAATACACATAAGGAGGTAATCTGAGGATAATTTTCTAATTGTCATAAATTATGATACTATAATTTTTCAATAAATAACATTAACCTAAGAGTATCAGTGGTTTTCTGCTCCAAATACTTCCTAAGATAAACTGCTTTTAAACTTACTTTATTTTGGTAAGAAATATCCATTTCAAAAAGTTTCTGACAATCTGGCCATCTGATTTGCTTCTTATATTCTATTTCCCCTTCTGTCTTATTAGATAACTCCATAGTTAAAACCGAATTAGTAAAAATAGACAAGCGGGGATCTTGGCAAAGTGGAATAACTGAGGCTAAAATACATAATTCAGAAGTTAATATTTTCAGAAGTTCCAATAAAAACAACACCTTAAAATTATCCATGATATCTAGAGCTATTAAAAACCAAGAGTGATTTATTATGAGAGCTACTAACATTTCATATTGATAAACAGAATGTAAAGGCAGGTACAACTATTTGAATTTAAGGTGAAAAAAAGAATCACTCATAGATACCTGGATGGTGGTGGTGAAAGGCATGATTAAAATAGGAACTAGAATAAGCATTAAGTAAACAAATACTTGAAATGCATCTGCTATGTGAAGAACATTATACCATTATAAATATAAAAAGATTAGAAGACACAATCTCTACTGTCTAGATAAACAACCGTACATTCCTAAGAGGAAAAAAAGAACTTTGGGCCTCCCTGGTGGCGCAGTGGGTTAAGCAACGCACTATGAAGCAAACAGCAGCCACTGCAGCATGAGTTCGATCCCTGCCACTGGCCAGGGAGGGGCCCACATGGCGCAGCAGACCTCTCCTGCTGTTCCCGCTGCTCCCCTCAGCAGTGTTTCAGTCTCTCTGCCTGTTCTGCTCCCCACTCTGCCTCTGGTGAATCCTCTCACCGCCCTGGACTCTGGCCTTTACCCCAGCTCTTGTATGTATAAATAAATAAATCTTTAAAAAAAAAAAAAGAACTTTGATCTACTCTTTATACATAATTCAAAAATCATCTCAAGAGGAATCACATGTATAAATAAAATAACACAATTCTGTAAATCTCTTAGGAGAAAACATAGGAAAGAGTTTTTAGATACAAAATAAAAGTGTAATTGACAAAAGATAAAAATTGATGAGCTATTTATTGAACAAGCTGTCTTTGTTCCATTGTATATTTTTTGCACATTTGTCAAATATTAGTTGTCCATAAATCTGTGGGTTTATTTCTGGGTTTGCTATTCAGTTGCATTGGTCTGTGTGCCTGTTTTTATTCTAGTACCATGCAGTTTTAACTATTTTGGCTTTGTAGTATAGTTTGAAGTCCAGAATTGTAGACTTCCCCTTCTTTTTTTTTCTTTATTTATATATATTTGACATCATTTGTAGTCCCCATGGATTTCCCACCATCATTTCACCAGTGCACCATCACCTCAGTCACCTGTGCTCTTCTGCCCTCAACCCACTCCCTCCCCCTCCCGGATTTGTCCTTGTCTTTTTGTTTTTATTGTTTTATTATTGTTATTGTTATTATTCTTTTCCTTGCTTGCTCATTTGGTTCCCTTATATTCCTCCTAGGGGGGAAACCATCTGGCATTTTTCTTTTGCCTTCTGACTTATTCCCCTTCTTTTTATTCAGGAGAGCTTTGGCTATTTGAGGTTTTTTGTGCCTCCATATAAATTTCATCAATATTTGTTCTATTTCTTTGAAGACTATCACTGAAATTTTTATTGGAGTAGCATTGAATCTGTAAATTGCTTGTGGTAGGATTAGCATTTTGATAATGCTAATTTTTCCAATCCATGAGCAGGGGGCTATCTTTCCATTTCTTTGTGTCTTCTATTTCTTTTAATAATGTTTTGTGGTGCTGGTAAAATTGGACACCTACATGCAGAAGAATGAAGCAAGACTACCACCTCTCACCATGCACAAAAACCAACTCAAGTTGGATCAAAGACTTAGACATAAGAACTGAAACTATAAAATAAATAGAAGAAAATATAGGCAAAACATTACATGACATTCACCTTAGTAACATCTTTAAAGACACATACCTAAAGCAAAGGAAAAAAGTAAACAGCTGGGACTACATCAAATTGAAAAGCTTCTGTACAGCAAAAGAGACATTACCCAAAACAAAGAGCCACCCCACTGATTTGGAAAAAATTTTTGCACCCCATACAACTGATAAAGGACTGATCACAAAGATCTACAAAGAACTCACATGACTCAACAAAAACAAAGTAAACAATCCAGTCAAAATATGGGTAGAAGAACTTAAAAGACATTTCTCCAAATAAGAAACGCAAATGGCCAACAGGCATATGAAACAATGTTCAACATCCCCCATAATAAAGGAAATCAAATTAAAATCACCATGAGATACCACCTGATGCCAGTAAGAATGGCACATATTTAAAAAAACTAGCAACTACAAATGTTGGCGAGGATGTGGTAAAAAAGGAATTCTGCTACACTGCTGGTAGGGATGCAAATTGGTCCAACCTCTATGGAAAACTGTATGGAGGTTCCTCAATCTGCTAAAAATGGAGCTACCGTATGAACCATCAATCCCGCTCCTAGGGATTTACCCAAAGGACACAAAAACATTAAATTCAAAAGAATGCATGCACCCCTATGTTTATCACAGCATCATTTATAATAGGTAAGATGGGGAATCAACCCAAATGCCCCAAAATAGACGACTGGATCAAGAAAATGTGTTATATATACACAATGGAATATTATTCAGCAGTCAAAAAAGATAAACTAGAGCCATTCACAGAAACATGGATGGAGCTTGAAGGGATTATGCTCAGTGAAATAAGTCAGATTTAGGGGAAAAAACAACAAAACAAAACAAAAATAAACAGACAACTACAAATCAGAGTCATCTGCAGGGAAGAGGGACGGATTGAGATCAAGGTCTGGATGGGAAGAGCACAAAGGACTATGGTGATGGTACATGGGTGAATTGGTGGTGGAAACTCTATGGGGATTATACCTAGAAAAGAAAGCAAACATTGTAAGAAAATAATTAATTTAAAAAATTTGATGAGCTATACTTTATTGAAATTAGAAAGTTTAGTTCTGTAAAAAAAAGAATGAAAAGGCGCAGATTGAGAAAAAAACATTTGCAAATCTTGTATCTGATAAAAGACTCGTATCTAAAACACAAACTCAACAAAAATAAATATTCCAATTTTTAAAAAATAAGGAACAGACATCTTCCATATCTCCCCCTGCTCCCTTGAAGCATATTTCATTATAAATCTGCCTTCTCTGTTCAAAAATATATAAATAAATTTTAAAATAAAACTAAAAAAATAAGCAGAAGATCTAAAGAGATATTTGACCAAAGAAGATATAGATGAATATATGCATATGACAAACATATGAAAAGATGAACTCTATCACTAGTCATTAGTGACATACAAATTAAAACCACAAAGAATTATCACCACACACTTATTAGAATGGCTAAATTTTTTTTTAAATCAGACAATGGCAAGTGCTAATAAAGATGAAGAGCATCTGGGAGTCTTATACATTCTTGGTAGGAAGGCTAAATGATAAACCTCTGCAGTTCTTAAAAAATTAAACATATACCTATCACATGACTCAGCAATCCCACCTCTGGTTATTTATCCAAGACAAAAGAAAACTTCTGATCATCAAAAAAACTGTATGCGGGGCCTCCCTGGTGGCGCAGTGGGTTAAGCAACGCACTATGAAGCAAACAGCAGCCACTGCAGCACGAGTTCGATCCCTGCTGCCGGCCAGGGAGGGGACCCACATGGCGCGGCAGACCTCTCCTGCTGTTCCCACTGCTCCCCTCAGCAGTGTGCTTCTGTTGATCTGCCTGTTCTGTTCCCTGCTCTCTGTCACCCCCCCCCACCTCTGGCCTGTACCCCAGTGCTTGTATGCATAAATAAATAAATCTTAAAAAAAAAACTGTATGTGAATGTTTGTAGCAAATTTATTCATAATTGCCTCAAAAAGCAAACAACCCAAATGTGAATGGATAAAAAAAGTCCAGATAATACAACTTCACCAAAAAAAAAAAAAAAAAGACTGTTCTTCATGCAATATTACAGATGAATTTTATTTGTTTTCACTGATTCACATTGATTGGCACCAAGAATGCAAATTTATTATCTAATATAACAAAATGTCTGCCACATTCCTTTATAAATGCACCATATGCCTAAATTTAAGAAAATTTTTCCAAAGAAGACAATGTACATAAACTGTTAAAATACTTACTTAAACATTTTTCAATATCTTCCACCAGATTTTGAATTTTTCTTGAAAACTCCAATCTGTTAGGAGCTATAAAGAGATTTGTAGGGAATTCTGATATTCTAAATAGACAATAAAAGCATAGTTCAAAAGAAAGCAGTAACTAAAAATAAAATACAATTACTTATAATGTCTAATACTTACTGATCACATACGATGTCATCAGCCTCAGTCACAATATCTATGTCTATTAGAATCCATTAAAAGAAAGAGAAAATTTAAAAAAAGGTAAATTGATAGATGTCAGGGTTTTCTAAACACCTTAAGAGCAAACTGGAAAGGTCATTTTAAAGACAGTATTGAAAAACAATATATCCCACCCATAGGTTCTAATTAAGGGGTCTAACATGGAGTCCAAATGTCTACATTTTTAAGCAAGTATCTTAGGTGTTGTTCATCCTAATGAAGGGGCTCCTCAGGCCCCCCTCAGTTAGAAGCAATATTGTGAGATTAAAAGCCTTTTTACTTACATGTACCACAAATACGCTGTACATTTATGCTCACTTTGAGTGTTCTTACTTTAATATTTATAAACTATAACCTATAAAGTGAAAATAGGTAAGTAACTAAAGTTTCCCTTCATGTTACTTCCCAGATATTAGAATATTTCCCTCCGTTCTTAGTAGTCTTATTTTACCTGATAATAGGTCTCCAAGATTGTAACTACATGTTTTGGATTTCTTCATTGCTGGGAACAGATCGTCACTAAAGGTTTTCACTGTAGAGCTGACTTTACTTTCTGATATTTCATTTTCACATGTCACAGACTTTTCAGATTGTGTATCAAATTCATTAACGTCCTCTTTAGAATTTTTTGAGGAATCACTTTCAGCAGGAATTCTCAAATGTAGTCTGACTTCAAATATTGCTGCACATATTTTTTTCTTATCCACTTTATCACTAATGAAAATCTAATTTAACAGATATATTAGAATGCCAATGACAATATATAATTAAAAGTACATTTACTGTAACACAGGACTAAATTTTAAATGATAAATGGTAACTTTACTATAACTGGTGATATCTGCATACTCAAAAAAAAAAACACACAGACCAATGGAACAGAATTGAGGGTCCCAAAATAAACCCACACATATATGGACAGTTAATCTATGACAAAGGAACCAAAAACATACACTGGAACAATGAGAGGCTCTTTAAATAAATGGTGTGGGAAAACTGGACAGCTGCATGCAAAAGAATGAAACCAATCCACTGTCTCACACCATGCACAAGAATCAATTCAAAATGAATCACAGACTTGGAAGTAAACCCTGGAACTATAAAATACATAGAAGAAAACATAGACAAAACATTTCATGATGTAGTCTTTAGTAACAGCTTTAGGGATTTCTCCCCAAGAGCAAGGAAAACAAAAAAACAAACAACCGAGACTGCACCAAGCTAAAAAGCTTCTGTACAGTGAAAGAAACAGTAACTAAAACAAAAAGAGACCCTACTGAATGGGAGAAAATATTTGCACACCATACATCTGACAAAGGATGATATCAAAGACATATAAAGAACTTGTAAAACTCTGCATAAACAAATCAAATAACTTAATCAAAATGGCAAAAGAACTAAACAGACACCTCTCCAAAGAAGACATTAAAATGTCCAGCAGGCACATAAAAAATGTTCACAATCACTGTTCACAATGAGATACCATTTCACACATGAGAATGGTCCATACTGAAAAGACCAAAAATGACAAATGCTGGAGTAAAGGGAACCTTCCTACACTGCTGGTGGGAAAGCAAACTGGTCCAGCCCTTATGAAAAGCATCACGAAGATGTTTCAAAATATTAAAATGGATCTTCCAATAATTCCACTACTAGGCATTCTACCCTAAAGTTCAAAAACATTAATTTAAAAGGAAACTTGCACTCCCATGTTTGTTTTTTGCAGCACTGTTTACTACAGATGAATTATGGAAATATCTAAGTGCTCCCAAACAGATAAGTGGATCCAGAAAATATGGTGTATATATAGCTATATACATATATATACACATATACACATACACATATACATACTTACATATAGATATACACACATAGTGAAATATTACTCAGCAATCCAAAAAATAAATAATAAGCCATTTGGGGCATGCACTTGAACTTTCAGAGATAACCCTAAGTGAAGTAAGTCAGAAGAAAGAAAGATAAATAATGGATAGTGTCACTAACAATGGAATATAAAGTAACTAAACTAAGAGTCAGATAAAGACAAACTTAAAAACTAGCCCTTGATAGCTGACTACAGAATTGAAGCACAAAGGCGTGAAGGGTGAGGGAGAATTAGCGTAAAAGGGAAGGACCAAGTGGCCTACAGAGGGAGAATGTGGGTGAGGTGGTGGTGGGTACACAAAGGTGGTAACACCTGATGGATATTACTTCCCAATATTACTTCAATTAAAAACAAAATTTTGTCTTTAACTTTGTAAGGGATTTTTTAAATTTGTATTTATATTTTTTAAAGACCATTTTACCTCATTAGCATCAGTTTCCGGTTTTACTTCTGACTTTTGAAAAGAAGATGATTTTGAATAACCAAATACTTCATAATCATTGGTTATTTTTTTGGAAAGGGCAAAGATGTTCTTGTACATTCTAGATTAAGAAATGGGAAGGAAAAACACTAGTCTTTTTAAATTCTTATATTTCATTAATGTCCAAAACACATTAATAACCAGATATTCCCCTAAAGAAGATCTACAGATTGCCAGTAAGTATATGAGAAGATGTTTAACACAACTTAATCATGAGGAAAATACAAATCAAGACCACAATGAAATACCACTTCACATCAATTAGGATGTCTATTTTTAAAAAATGGAAAACACTGTGTTTATGAGGATTAGAAAGCTGGTGTTTTCTTTACTATTGGGAATTAAAATAGTACAGCTACTGTGGCAAACAATAGGGAAGTTCTTCAAAAATCAAAAGTGGAATTACCATTTGACCCAGCAACTTCAGATCTGCCTGTTCTACTCCCCACTCTGTCTCTGGTAAATCCTTTCGCCCCCCCCAAACCTCTGGCCTACACCCCAGTTCTTGTATGCATAAATAATAATACTTTTTAAAAAATTATTTGTTGTTTATGTGGAATTCAAATTTTACCAGGCACTCTGTATCTATATGGTAATCTTATCTATACAGAATTTTGAGGAAAAATTGAGAAATTTTCTAAAATTGGATAGTACTATTAGTAGCACATACACAGATAATTGCAAAAATTGAGTAAAAGGAAAATATAATCTGTTGCAGGGATAATGTTCAAATTCTACCTTAAATTATTGGATATTTTCTTCATAATGATAATATATTACAGTACGACTATAAATTTCATAAGTCAAAAAAGTATGATTTACTTGATGAGATTTTCATTCTTTTTTTCCACTGAAAATGTTATTCTGGCAGAATTATCAAATAATTCCAGAAGTAGTACAACTGCTGTGTTCATTAGTTGACAGATGAGTTCCTGAAATATGTAGTCAACCAGCTTCAGAAACCTCAATATTATTTCTAAAAAACGTCGATACTGAGGCAATTTGAAATGGGTTTTCTCATCTTCAGAGAAATTTGACTCAAAATATTCTTTAATATCTTTCTTTTCTGCCACCTACAATTAAGTAAACAATTGAGAGACAAATGATGGTTTCGTATATTGACATAGCATGATTTCTAACTTATAGAATTTTTTCTCGTCTAAATAACATAGTAGAGCTAAACATTTTCTACATTGTTCATTGCTGATTGACAAAGAGACAACAATTTGTGTTTTGAAGTCTATGAAATGTGGTGTCTTATTTATAAGCAGGTAAGAATTCAAATGGAAGATAAGTACTAATGAGTATTGACATATTAAAACACAGAGGAATGCTCCTCAAATATATCAAGAGTTATTAACAGGAGAATCACCAAGTTTAAATACAAGGTTTCCTCAAACCCAATCAAATTCCACCTCCCTCCTGGTACGCTAATGCAATTAAACTTTTAAAATATATATATGCTATGTTATATAAAATTAAGAAAAAGTTTAAGTTCAAATCTAATGGTAGAGTTTTATTTTTAAAGTAATCTATCTCCTAAGATACTTAGGAGTTTTGATACAAAATACAAGGTGTCATCAGTTCAACTGGTGCTACAAAATACTTCTAAAAACAATTCTGAAATTACTTGAAATAGGTCCTTTTAAATACATAAACATTTGTTTTTATTAATAATGGATCTTTAGTTCTAAAAGCATTTCCAATTTTTGTTCTTTTATATGTTGTTAATACATGTTTTTTTCTTTTTTGTTTCAAGGGTATGTAAATACTTGATAATTGATCAATTTGTATTCTAATTTTTAAGAACATAATTGCATTCGTTTTTATGTTGCTCCTATTTGTGTTTTATTTTATTCATTTCCATTTTCTTCTTTTTTTAATAAGTTGGGTCAGTTGTTTAACAGTTTGGCAAATTTTTTCCAGTACTGGCTGTTTATAAAGGAATGGTTTGCCAATATGATGTAATATGATATTTATTGGTCAATAGCTGCTTGAAGAAACTTTTTGTTTTTGTCTTTGTTTTTTTAGAAAAAGTCGACCTCCATCAATAAATATATAGAGGAAAGCTTTGCAATATGTTCCATGACATCAATAATCAAAATGTTTTTGAAATTTCAAACAATTACTTTAGTCAGTACAAAACAACCTGATAAAGAGGATAAAAAGTATTACCTTTAAAAGTGTACTTTTTATTTTTGAAATTGCTTTACTCCTGATAGCCTTAAATTGTTTCAATGCGTGGGTAGCTTGCTGTGATTGCTCTTCACAGAATTCATCCAGGGAATATGTTCGACGTCTATCCAGCTAATTAAATAATAGCAAATACTGAGTATTGTAAAATAAAAATTCATTTACACAAAATACATATTTTTTGGTCATCTCCTCAAGTAACACATTCTATAAATTTTATACTTTGTTTTGTATACTATATGCTTTATACATTCTTCAAATTCCAATGCCAGTTAAATCTAGAACTTGATTTCAAAAAAGACAGAAAATAGTTATTATTTTAATAACATAAAGCCAAAACAGAAAAATTGAAGAATTGATATATTTTTAAAATATCCATGAATCCAGCTGAACCACAAGTCACAAAAATTACTTTTACCTTTAAAGTACCAATTATTTATGAAACGTAAAAATATTAACACTAAATGTAGGATGAAGAGTTTAAATTAATACTTAAAATCAGTTTTATTCTGAATTTATTTATCGCTTCTCTGCCTTTTGGCTAAGATTAAGTGTAGTATTCTGAATTTATTCAGAGTATACTATGGAAAAATTTCCATCAACTATGCCAATAGACTCCCCTGTAGCAATACAGAAATAGTGTTTCATTTAATCATGCACACGTCGTCACTCCTCCTCCTTTCAGTATTTTTGTTTGTCCTACGTTGTGTTAATCATCCTTGTGTCAAAATATATTTTCATCTATAAGTATTTGAAGACATTTTTAGCCTTAGTGATAGAATAATACTTAAGTGTATGCTTCCAAGTTAAAGAAAAAAAATTGAGTACTACACTAACCTTAAAATTCCAAATTAACTTGTTTTTTTAAGTACATTAATTTTTTCTTACATTGTTGTAGTCCCCATAGTTCTCTCACCACCACATCACCCATGAACCATCATCATATTCCCCTGTGTTCACCCCTCCCTATTTGCCTCTCCCCACCCCTCCCTTGCTATAGGTTTTTTCCATGGTCTGCTTGCTCCCTCTCCTGGTCACATATCTGGTTACTCGGTCCTGATTTATCTAGTCAAGTAGGTCTAAAAACTCCCTTCCTTCCTGATTTCACTGCCAGCTTCCTAATTCAAGTCCTTATTGCTTTACCTTCATTATCCTAGCACTGCACTAACAGAGCTCTTTAACTATATTCACTAACAGAATAATGTTTTCTATGCATTTTGGAAGATTAACCATCCACAGAATGATCTACTTAAGATCTAGAAATCTGTGTTCCTCTAATTCAAACCAACATTTACTCTTTCAGGTTTCTTTATGCCAGTCTTAGCTTATTATAATAGGATACTTCTACCCACCTTTACAAGGCATATGGCAGATGTAGTACCTTCATTTTCTTTACCATTTGGGGGATTAATTGCATCTTCACAAAGTCCCTTTACAAATAACAAACATCCCAGAAAAAACTCATCAGCCAAAAAAAGGTGGTGGGATAAAAATGACCTGAAAGTTAAAAAAAAAAATCCCAGTTACCGCTTATTCAATAGCGATAAATAAGTTAACATAATTTGTTTCATATACCCATAATTAATATGTATTATATATACCACATTTTAAATGACGCTGACAAAGATTAGTAAGCATTACAGATTTTGTTTGATTAATATTGTTGAAGGAAAGTTTGGTACTGGGTGTGCTGACTAAGAAAAGCAACAGGAGAAAACAAGTAATGGTATTTACTCTGTAAGGCAGAGTAGTTTAGAATAGTAAGCAGTAATATCCAAAAGGAATTTATCATTTATTTATTTGCCTACTTACTTATATATTATTTATGAAGCTAAAATAAATTTCCTCAATTTACTAAATTTCCAGTTACAGGAAAAAAACTAACTGGATTAGGGGTCATTTGCAGAATGGTTCTTATTTTCTCCCATCACATTTATCCTAAATCGCGAAGACAGGCCCTTTTATTTTCTTGCCCCTTTCTATTGGTTTGATCATGGTCTTGAAGGTGAGAGAAATCATTGCTAACAAAACTGGAAGGAAGAGAATAAAAGGACTGAAAAAGAAGCAAGTACCTCATGGATGCAACTGGGGGGTGTAAGGTCGGCAGCCGGTAAAATAAGGCAAGGAGAAGAAGTAACAAAGAGGGAAAAAGATTTATTGCGCTCCCGGGTGAAATTTAGAGTCGTAGCAGGGAGTCTGAGAAAGTCGGCCCAGCATACAGGCTAGGGGTCTTTTATATGCCCTCTCTCTGCCAGGCCTGAGTGGAAAAATACCGGTGAGTCACATGTTGCCCTGCAATCAGGGGGTTGTAATGGAAAAGTACCAGTGAGTCGTATGTCCCCCTCAGTTAAGGGGTCGTTGTTTGCTCTGGGTTACTATTTCACCTGGGAAGCGGTTATCAGGTGCCAGCTTATCATTGCTGTCTGCTCTCTTCCACACGCCCCTTTCTCGGAACATCGCCCAGGGAGGAGCCTGGGTGAGGGGCCTGAGTGACCTTTCAGAGGGGATTATTCTAAGTGAAATAAACCAGAGGGAGAAAAACAAACACCAGAAGATTTCCCTCACATGTGGAATGTGGAGAAACAAAACCAAGGAAGTCACAAACAACCAAACCAAAACAAGCCTAGAAATATGACTGCCGAATTAAGGGCCCACTGGTTCTTCACAGCACTATAATTTCTTCATACCAAGAATGGTACACTATGAAATAGAATGCTTATATATAACATTTAATATAAGATTAATTTCTTATTTAAATAAGATGGGTTTAAAATAATCATAAAGTCTATGGAATGTGACTTTTAAACCACTGAGTGAAAATTAATTTAGATCTGCTTCCATATTGAATATTTAAAATAGGGATTTTTTTTCTCCTAAAATTTTTATTAAATATATCATATATCAAGACTTACCTGCTCCTCTCTATCTTAATCCTTTTAATATTTAATTTCCAAGCAACAAATGATTTTTTAATTCTGAAACAAAAAATACTTATATTATATATTCATAAATGTATTTTTATGGAATAGATTAAAAAGACTTATAATACTAGAAAATTCTCTAGCATGTTTCATTCATCCTGAGTTAAAATATCAAATCATATTACTTTTCCACTGAATAACAGAATATAGAGTAAAAAGTAGATGTATGTAAAAGTCATTATGATTCCTAATTCCTAGGCATCCTATAGATGCATAATTCATTTAGTTGCAATACTGCAACATTCCAATAAATACAATATCTATGTAACCTACTGTTTTCTCTTACATCTCTATTGTCTTACAATTTCGAAGACTTATTTCAAGAAGAGTCAGATTCAATTTTCAATTATAATGAAAAGATGCATTGATCAGAAATCACTGTATAGTATTAAGTAAAAAATATTCCTTTGATATTATTTAATAATCATGTTTGGTTTTTTAATGCATTTGTAATTTTAAAAACTCAAAGAACCTACATGAAAAGGAACTGAAAAGTTTCTCTGGTGATTATTCATCATCCTTTAACCTTCACACAGGAAACACATGTACTTTTTCTGCAAATCTCCCTCAACAGTCCTAAATTATCACCAACTATTTCATTCACTTGTGGGACTAACCTAGTGTCATATCATTATCTTCTCCCTACCCCCATAGTAGATTTTCACCATTTTTTTAGGTTTAGAAATGTTTAATGGTTACCAGAGGAAACAGGGGGAAGGGTAAGCAGGTTAGGGGAGGGGTGCACATGGGGTATGGGCATAGGTAGTTAGGTAGAGGGGAAAAAATTACAGAAAAAAAAATTTTAGTAGAAATGGTTTTAAGTATAAATAATGTCTAGATGCTCTATCCACAAATTTGACTTTCCAAAACCAAGTAGGTGTTATTTGAAAGAAAACCAGACAAACTTTTAAAGGCACTGGATTCCTCTTCTTCTAAATAATTACTAAACTAAAAAAATTAAACTTGTGATACTAGAAATCTCAAGTTCCACTTCTCCAAAGTGGAAGTTAGATGTAGTGCCATTACAAAAGCAAACTATTCAGCTCTCACCCCAAACATTCACAAATGCCTACCAAAAGAGTTAAGCTAGGTCAAAATAGTTTAATGTAATTAAGCTCCAATATATGAAGCTATTATATTCTTCTAAGTTGATAATAAACTAAAACAAATAGATTTTGCCTAAGGTTAATTGTCATATAGACTGTTAGCTCCTCATTGAACCCCATCTTCTATAACATTAATATAAAGGGAATACTAGTTTTGAACATGACTAGCCATGAATTTTTGTCGTTATGACATAAATGCTGCCAGTGCATTATCCAAATGGCATGACCATTTTATGTCCACAATGCACTTCTGTAGCTTCGGTATTCTCGTGATTTACATAAGTATATTTTTCAGAGAGGATTTAACAGTGAGATACAATCTAGCATTCATAATATCTGTTGTTTCTCAGATGGCAATGCAGAAGATGTATTTTTAATCACCTTTCATTTGAGTGATCTTATGTAAAAAAATAAATCCATAATTTAGAAAGTCTAAGTCTCCAAAGGAGGTTTTCAAATGCACTTATAAAAATTGTTAGTGGGGTTTTTAAGACCTTGAATCAACAAACTTTCCCCAACTCCCTAATTCTGCTTTACTTTCTTTCACCACATGAAATTTTAACATATTTATTCTTATTTTCATTATTATCTCTCACCCACTATATTCTAAGTTCTTTGACAGTATGACAACTTTTGGGTTGTTCAACACAGGATCCCAGAATCCAGAATAATGTCCAGTGCTTAGTGGACTCTCAATAAATACTTAGTAAATAAGTGCATGAAAAACAAAAGGGAAATGCTGGACTATAAAATAATTTTCATCTATAAAAGAACTTATCCCAAAAAATTAAAATTAAAGAGTTCTAATACCTAAATGGATAAGCTTCCTTTATCTAAAAAAAATGTTTATTTTTGTACTTCCCCATATATATGGTATTACTCTAACAGAATCAGATATTATCCAGGCAAATCGCTATTTCAATAGGAACATACTATAAAAAAGCCGCTTTTATTTATCTCACCTAAAATTGGAAAATATCTTGAATTTCTGCAAAAAATAGTAACATCTTCTTTCCATTAGCCATTCTGAAGTTGGTATGAGTTCTACTTCTTCCTCACCACCTATTTTAACAACCTGAAAATATAAAGCACACACAAAAAGAACTTTTTAAAAAATATACACTATTCAAGAAATTAAGAAAGCTTATATTTGGCTCATAATTACTTGCCTTTATAAATAAGCTTTCTCTATATCTGAGCTCATTTCATCTACATCCAAACTTTCTCATTAAACACTGCCTCTATACTTGCCACTTTTGTTTCTTTCCAAATACACTTGTTTTCATAAGATCCTCTATATACACACATATGCTACTGAAAATTGTAATTGCACCTCAAATATTTTATCACAATTCAAATGTTTGAAAGCCAGGAGATCTAGTTAAAGCACCCTGCCCTGATTAGGGGCTAATCAAACCACCCGATAGTGTTTTTATTTTCCTTCCACACAAGTTATTTTGCTTAAAGTTCCTGTGTTGCATTTATCTTACTAACCTTTAAACTACATACAGACAAGACCTACTAGTGCTTTTTTGCGTCACATAAGCGTGTAAGTGGGGTACACTGAGGTCATTCACGTGCAAGCAACAGTAGGTTCCTTCTAATTACTGGAATCAAGTTAGAAAAGAGATGCAAGAAAAAGTCGTTATGGAGCTTGAGTCGCAGATCACTGACCACGGCACCGGGCCCCTCACGCACCGAGCAGCGCTCCCACGCTGCTGCACAGAGATCCTAGAATTTGCTGTCAAGAAAGGACAGTGCAAGAATAAGGTTTTTGTCTTAATTGATTCTGTGTCGTGATTTTCCTCCATGGTGATCTTCTCTTCGGGAAACTGTGACACGGCAACCAACAGCTACAGCGAATGTTTTTTATTCTTTTGTCAGAGAAAACTGGTTGACGTGTGGGTATCTGGTTGCTGCCCCCTTTCCCCTCAGTTCTTCTGTGCCATCATCGGTGTCTGCACTCCCCTCCCTTAGGCTGTGCCACCCCCGCGCCTGTAAGATCTTTTCTCGGTGCTGCTGTGGGGTGGATGTTCTGGTAGAGCGGCAGGGAGCATCACGCCAGGTTGACAGTCAAGTCACTACGACTCCTTACTAGCCCTTCTGAGGTAGGCTGTGGGGCAGCTGGATCTTCCTGGGCACTGTCTTCAGGGACGCCTGAGAAGACTCTGGGGTCAGGGCTGGGTCCACTTCTTTGATGACGTCTAGAGACTGGTCATAGCCTGAAGCTCCCCCAAGATCTCTGGGTTTGGGCAGAAGGTGATGCTCAATTTATATATATATATATATATATATATATATATATATATATATATANTGGGCTGAAGGTGATGCTCAATTTATATATATATATATATATATATATATATATATATATATATATATAAAATCAGACATTATATTTACATCTATATATATAAATATATATTTTTATATATATATATATAAATAAATGTAGCCTGAAAAGAACTAGATATCCCAGGAAAGAACAAAAACACTCAAACTCCAACATAGCACGGTGAAAGAATGAACTCACTAGTCATTTTCTAATGCCATTTTTTGTGCTCAACAGAGAAAGAAACCTTCTTTCTCTCTGAGGTACCTTAAACAAAGACATTTTTTACTCATAATTGTAAGTTTTCTATAAAAGTAATATTGATAACTTAATCTTAACTACAGGAATGTAATAATTCCAAAGTGGTTAATAATAATCCTATTACTCAGATACCCCTTTTGACATTCAAAAATGACATGCCTTCCAGCACTTCCCAGAGTCCTTCTCCCCTAATCCAAATGTTAACATTTTCTTTACTTTCTTCCAAAAAAAGGTATGCTTGTATCAGCACCTATCCATTTATGAACATATTTTTATTTATACAGATGTTCCATTTTCAGGTGATAGTGCCTACTAGAGGTATTTCCACATCTGCACACACAGATCTACTTCATGCTGATGTGGTCTTGCCCACGCGTACTTAACTGGCAGTTAACTTGGGAGGTCGGGATCATTAAATGATCAAAACAAAAAACTGTGATCACGACCTATCCTAAGTATGAAAGTACTGTGAGTAGGCACAATATGGGGGTTCATACAGCTGGGAATGAAGTTCTAACAAATCTGATTACACTGTTATTTTCACAGTTCCTACTATACTCCATAAAATATTATCTGAGAAAGGAAAATGTTTTAAAATTGAGTTCTCAAACCTAAGTATTTAAACAAAATGAAAAAAATGCCATTAGTAAATAATGTTTTTCTCAAGGAGTTTCTTAAACACAAACTCAAATGACCAAATTAGTCTGAAATACACAAAAATAAATTTATCCAAATAAATTGGATACTTTTCCATTTTGTTTCTGAAAGTTGGATGCAGCCATTGCATATTACCTTTGAGACAAATGAAGCAGTAATAATCCAGAATTCTCTGCAATGTCTAGCTTTATGGGCAGACACAACCTGAAGATCGTAAGGATTATAAAGGACTTTAGGACTTTTCTGAGGCAGGCAATATATAAATTCTCCATCATCTTGCAAAGGTTCCTGAGGTTAAAAGGAAATTAATTAACTCAACCAAATTAAGTAAGATAACTGAACAGATTACTAGGTAAATTATAATAATATCAATATATTAATTACAGTAATTAATATAATAAATATAGAATAAAATACAAAGAATATCATTGCCAAAGCTAATATCCAATTGTGTCTAGTCAGTTTCAACAAGATCAATTTAATAAATTTAATTTTCATCCTTATATATTAGGTGGTGATAAAACATTCATAAAAATTGACCCATAGGCTTACTAAGGAATACTTATTACATGAGTAACTTGACAATAGAACCTTTTATACATATATGCTGCACTTTCAGTAAACTTGTTAATACTAGATGCTTTTGATCATTTTAGTGTAACATTTGTTTTGATAATGATGGTGGTTTAGCATAATAGCAATAGTTAAGGTCTATTAAGTAATAAATATTTAATAAGTTTTTCACATATATTACCTTTACAGCCATGAGATTTTAATCCCTCAGATTTAAAGATATTAAAGTTTAATCTTTTTAATCTCATTAAACAGATGCAGAAAATGAAAGTTTTAGACATTGAGTAATTTGAGAAAAGTCACAAAGACAGAAATGGCACAGGGAGGACCTGAATACAAGGCTGACTTTTAACCCATGTTCTGAGCTACTCGAATGTATTACAATGCAACTGACATTATTGGGAAATCAACCATTCCACCTTAACAAAATTGTCTAAGTAAAATGTATTCATTTTAGCTTTGAAGTGTTTTACTTTTATTGATGAAACAGCTCTAAAATTACTCTACAGGGAAGTTTAATTTAATCTTTTCCAGATAATTAAATTTTATTATTAAAAAAACATTTAGTTTTCTTTTATAATTCAGTGATACCTTCAGAAGCTATTGAATTGAATAAATAGTTTCTATAGCTACTGTAATTTTAAAGTTTGGATACAGTTTAACTTTTTAAAAATTTTTTCTTCCTTGAAGACTGTTACTGCTTCTTCTCAATTTTTTTTCACTTTATTCTGAATTCTACTGTATACTTGGAAGCCTTAAAAAAAACAAGTTTAAAAACTGCAAATAAAATGAAATAAATAATCCCTGAGTGGTAACTTGTATAGTATATGGGTTTTGTTATAGTTATTTGGTCACTTGAAGCATTTTGGTTTGAAATTATGTTCAAAAGAAGTTCAGATTATTAGAAACAATGTAGACACAATTATTCAAAATAGAAGATATATGGAATTAAATAATCCAATTATAGAAGTGTAATATTACAATTACTCTTTTCAATTAAAACAAGTACCTTATTATATTTTTATTCCTTTTCTTTTCACATACAATTAAAACATGCCTTATTTGAGAGCCCAAGGATATTAAGCTCATGTGCAGCTATGGGTTTTTAAACCACTGTGCCCACTGTCTGGCAGGCACCATGCACTTGTGTTATCTCATTTCATCTCACAGTTCTCTAAGGTAAGAGTTAACATCTCCATTTCAAAATCAAAGATTCTAAAGCTTAGAGAAGTTAGGGAATCTCTAAAATATCAAGGTAAGTATATAAACAGAGACTCAAAATTAAGTGACTGATTCTTTTAGGCATTCCTTTAAATTATACTGCCTCTAGGCAATATCAAAAGGCAATTTATGCTCTGGGTAACAGTCTGACCAACACAAACTATATCCAGGGCAAGGTGACAATTTCAGTAAATAAAGTTTCCTTGAGACACAGTCATGCCCTTTTTTTTAATGCATTGTCTACCTCTGCTTTTGCAGGACAATAGCAGCTGAATAACTGCAACAGAGATCACTTGGCCCTTTACAGAAAGTCAACGGACTCCTGGTAGAGAGCAGTGATTTGCATCTTGCATTATAATCACCCAGAGCTTAAGAAAATACAGATTGCTGAATTCCAGCCCCAGAGCTTCAGATTCAGAAGGCCTGGGGTAGAAATGAGAATATGTCTTCTCTGCATACATAAGTTATATATGGCATGTTAATGATGCTTGTCTGGGGACTGCACTTTGAGAATCGCTGATCTAAACGGAGAGAGAGGTAATCTTGGTCTGAGATGGGGCAGTTATTGAGGTCTCAGGCTGCAGACCTTAGCTCTTATCAGAGCACCCATCCTCTGATCACGTGACCTTGGACAAGACAAAATTTCTCTGAAGAGGCTAAATGGGTAAGGGGGGGGACAAAAAGGATAAGGAAAGTGAGATAATGAGATAGAAAATCAGGTACCAAGGAGTAAGAGAGTGAGAACGTTACAAAGTTCTTTGTAAACCACAAAAATATTGCTAGACAAGAACATCAGAGGAGATTCAAACTTCCAGGGATGGCTCTCCTTCCCCTGGGAATCATTCAGTTAGAGGAGGTGATAAGAGAAGATAGACACAAGTATTTTTGTTAGGGGGGTTTCCCTGTAACATTTTGATGAGTTATAGACTTAAATTTTGCGCTTTATCTACTCTCCATTTTTTAAAAAGTGAAATGAAATGCTGTCCAACACTTCAAAAACATTTAATATAAAACCGTGATTTTAATTATGTAAATATAATGTCTGATTTTAATGCAATATCTAAAATGAGTGAAAAAGATTACGATACAGTTTCAAATATTAGAGTACAAAACTGAATAAATTAGAATAATACCTTTAAAGGAGTCTTCTGAACTACAATATTGGAACTTTTATACTTGACATCATGCTGTGGTAATACTGTTTGCCAACCAAGCTTTTCTCTTAGTCTAATAATATGTTTTATCACATCATCACCTTTCGGTTCTGGTTCTGATTTAGAACATTAAAAAGAAAATCTAATATAAGTGCAAATATAGGTATCATTTAAGGATAATATTCTATATATTTCTATAGAGAGAAAAAATTTAAATGATAAATTATATTTAAAGTTTATACAGACTATATAATTGCAGGAGAAAATATAGCATAAAAGTCAATTTTCACAGAAGCTGGAATGAAGAAACAATATTTTTTCATTTAAGAAAGATATCTGAGGTGATGGTGCACGAGTGGAATGGTGGTGGGTACTCCCTGGGGAATACAAATGATGTCAAATATAATTAATAAAAAAAAAAGATATCACAAAAGAACTACTTCAACCATTATATAGGTAGTTAGTAGTCAGCAAGAGAAAACACTAAGAATGGGAGCCAGTTAAAAGCTTTCTTAATCAAAAGGGGAACCAGGAGTCAGGGTTAGGGGAGGCTTGTAGACTTAAAACCATAAATATTTATTATCTCAGTCTCTATGGGTCAGGAATTCAAAAGGAGCTTAGCTAGGTGTTTCTGATTCAGAATTTCTCATGAGGTGGTAATCAAATGTTGGGTGGGACTGTGTTCAGGGATCTGAAGTTCTGACGGGCTGAAGGATCACTTCCGGGGTAGCTTGCTCACAGCTGTGAACAGGAAGCTTCAGTTCTTCATTGCATGAATCTCTCCTTAGGGCTGCTTAAGTATTGACAAATGACAGTTGGCTTTCTCCAGAAAGAGTGAGCCAAGAAAAAAGGCAAGAGGTAAAGCTACTATGCCTTTTTTTTTTGCCACTTAGTCTTACAAGTCACACACTATCACTTCTACTATATACTACTATTTTTTAGAGTTGAGTGCTATCTCTTCCACCATATTATTTGTGAGAACTGAGTCACCAAGTCTGGACTTCACTTAAAGGGAATGATCTCCACCCTTTAAAGGAAAGTATGTCAAAAAATGTTAGAACAAAATTTTAAACTACCGTGATGGATAAATATAAATGTAGAAATAGCATAAACCCATAAATAAAAAAGGCAGTCACAAACTTTAGTATGTATAAAAGCATAGATCTTTTCTAACCACCCTATTTTACTACTCAAATTCTGGAGTAGGGGTACTGATATTTTAAACAAACCAAGATGCCCTTCAAATAAAATTTTTAGAAATAAAGATGATGTAAAGCAATTAAATTATTGAGAAAGGTATCTTAATACCCTTTGAAAGATAAAGGCTATCTAAGTTCATCAAGGAAATAGGATATAAATCTAGCATTCTGTGACACGAGAGGATAATGCTAAGTGAAATAAGCCAGGAAGAGAAAGACATATATTGTATGGTTTACATGTGAAATATAAGGAAATTAAAGGGTCAGTCAAAAGCAAATCAATAACAAATCCTAGAAATCTATCTGTTGAATTAAGGTTACTAGAAGGGGAGGGGAACAGTGGAAAGCCAATCATAGAGGGGGCCTCATGGAGTGTGATGGAGAACTATAGGTACCTTGGTGTGGATGTGTTGTGGTAAAATATTCTAAAGGATGTGATCCTATACCTCTGAAGCATACATAGGCTGTTAGCTGGCCCTGATTGTAGCTGGGATAAGAGAACACGGAAAGGAAACCGCCAGGCACGGCTTGGACTGTGCCTGTCCGCTTCCCAGGCTTGTTAGCTGACTTCATTTCCTCGTGGCTGTATTACTGAGGATCCCATTTTCTTCAATGGCAGCAAGATGACCTCTGTTATTCTTTCTGCTCTCTTTTAAAAGCTCCTTTGATTCGATGAGACTTGCCCTCCATAATCTTCCTTTTGACGAACTCAAAGTCAGCTGATTCCAGGCCTTCACTACATCTGAAGAATCCCATTTTGCCATATAAAATGACACAGTCATAGAAGACCTATGTCATCATAGTCACAGGTTCTGCCTTGACTCAAGGACAAGGAATTATACAGGTGTACACAACAGGAGTTGGGAATATTAGAAGACATTTTAGAATTCTGCCTACTACAATGTCCTTTTACAAAGTTGACAGAACATTGACATCTGTTAAATTCAAGTACATGGATATCTGTTAAATTATATTTTTCTACTATTTAGTGTTTTTTTCATAACTCTCAAAAAATATTTTTTAAAAATCCTAAGTACTAAATTCTTTACCAATCAATATCTCAATAGGTTTATGGGAGTTGAAGGAGAAAATATAGTCATTAAAAGACTGGATTGTTCTTGTTTGGCAGCCATTGTGTTTAAATTGTTACCCTTTCTTAATACTGATATTGTAACAGGGTGGTCCCCAGGAAAGGGGTTGCTCCTCTCCCTGCCCTGTAACAATATCAATTCCCCAACAACAAAAACAATGGGAGCAAGTTCTAGGAATGCTTAATGCACGGCAACAGTCAGTAGGTGAGATCCACCTTGTCCATTTCCCAATATAACAAGTTACCATAAGCTGAGTGTTTTAAAGCACATTTCTGTGGGCCAGGAGTTTGGATATGGCTTAACTGAGTCCTCTATTCTAGTCGCAAAGCCTGAAATTGAGGGCTTGGCTAGGCCTGGAGTCTCATTTGGAGGATACCATGGGTAAGGATCTCCTTCCAGGACAGAGAATTCATTTCCATGTGGCTGCAGGAGTCATAGCAGCTTGCTTTTCCAAAGGCAGCAGGGAGACATTTTAGAACAATTCTGCTAGCAGGACAGAGTCTTATGTTACGTAATGTAACCACTGGAGTCAGAGCTCACTGCCTTTGCCATGTTCTGTTAGGAGCAGACGCGGGTCCTGCCCACGCAGGGGAGGGGTAACGCAAGAGCGTGATTACCATGACATCCCAGCAGGTTTTGTGCTATAGAGGCCTTTGTAATTTTGAGGCTATTCTTATTAAGAAATGAAGCCTGTGTAAGAGAGTGGTCTTAAAATTTAGGTTTTAAAAGCTTTACAATCAATCTGCCTTAAGCCATGGTATTTCATCAAAAAATAGAAGTCACTTTTTTTCTGTAAAACATAAAATAATACAAACAAGTACCAACTGGGAAATGTTATTGGAGGAAAATCTGTTTAAACAATTATTTATTTGGAGATTTAAGCTTTATGTCAAGCAAAGACATAAAATCATTTAATATAAGGACACTATCAAGGTTTACTGAAAGGGTAAAACAAAACTATTCAATTTTACTTTAAGGTCTAAGGTGTCTTATACCTTTAAGAGATATTCTTAATGAAGAACACAGCCATTGCATAGTCTCCATCAGTTGTTTTAATATAATGGTATTTTAGGCTTTCAAAAAGAATTAAAAGTTTTTAACTATTTTTTAAGCAATCAAACACATAAAATTCAACAAGACCGTGTCTTTAAAATCAATGTCAACTACAAACACAGAAATAAAGAATAATTTGAAGAAGTGTAGCATCTTCCAGACATGCTGAGTCAGTGGTCTACATACCCATTCTGTCAAATGACACAACCTTGGTTGTCTTAACTTTTCGACAAGCGTGAGTTTGATCCTTTTTTCCCTTTGAGTTCTCTTTCTTCTTCTCATGGGGAATTGGTTCTGGAGTAAGTACATCTTGTTGGATACTTTTTTGAAGGTAATCTGAAAATAAAACCAATATTGACCAAATAACCAGCATGACCCATGAATAATACCAGAGCAATCCCACCAGGTTCACAGTCAGTCACTGTATAAGAGGGTCATATATAAGAGGGTACGCTATGGAACCGAAGCGCACAGGTTTAGTCAGACCACCTTGCTTCCAAGCTCAGTTACACGCTGTTTCCACTCACAGTTCTATGTGACTTTGTGAGTTACCTGTCTGCCTTATTTTATTCAGCTTTCAAGTGAAGAATTTTACAAAGAGAAACTCACAGAGTTGCTGCAAGGATTAAGTTCATTAACACATTTAAAACACAAATAAGTGCTTACTACGGTGACTTTTTGTTGATTTTATTACTAAACTTTAAAATGTGACGCCTGTGAAATAAATACACAACAACCCACTTGACTGAGTGAAACGTCCAGTTCTATTTGTTTAGCTACAAGAGCAGAAAAAAAATAGCGCTGATTTCCCTTATTTCTTCTAGAACAGCTGGTTGGTAGTTTTTCAACATAGAGTAGGGAAATTATTTTAAAATGAGGATTTTTAGAAGCAGGTAAATTTTACTTGTTCTGTGGGCTCAGTCCTGTTCCCGAAAGGGGTGAGATAGAAAGGGTCAGAGAGACTTCTCCTAAAAGACCCTGAATAGGCCTCCTGTCATGTTGGTATGGGATCTAGAGATGAATCAAGCCCTGTGAACCTCAGGTGATCTGTTACCATTGCTTAAATAACACAGGTTGTTTTGCATTATAGCTGTGAGAAGTTTCTGTTCTTGCCTAAATTCTTCCCCTTTCCCTAATAGAAGAAGATACCACATTTCCTAAGCTTCTGACCTTTTCCTAACCAAAAAAGCAATCACTGCTCTTCCTTTTATGACCCAAAGTGTACAATCTGAGGGTCTCATTCAGTTACAGGTTTATAGGTAAACATGTTTTCTCTAATAATTTCATTTTTACTCTTAAAGGCGAATTCATCTCCTTCTTGTCTGTCACGTGCAGTCTCCCCTTCTTTTTCCTGATGCCCCATGCCTCAAACACAGAGTAAATACTCCTGTTGTGCTCCAGTATTCCTAAGAATCTGTAACTTTGCGATGTTTCCACACACATATAATTAAACTGGTTTTCTTCTTCTAACCCATCTGAAGCTGTTTGGATTACCATACAGTCTGAGAAGAATGCAGAGGGTTAAGGGATGATTTCTTTTGCACTGCAACATTCACCACATTCATTTAATAATTAGTTATGTATTGTTTGGCATAGAGCTACAATCAAGTAGGAAAAAAGACAAAAATTAACAAATCAAAATGAATAAAAACAAAAGTTGATAAATTGTCAGCTAACTCATATATAAATTATAAATTTGGAGGAGAGGTGTCAGAGGGAAAAATAATTTCCCATTTGTGTAATAAGAGATCAAATACCTGTTCCTCAAAGGTCGAATTGTGGGGTACAGACAGGGCCAAGGATACGAAAGAGACAAGAAAACAGAAAAATTGTTCAGGCGATCTCAATGAGAAAATGTGGGCTTCAGAGTGAGGGTGGAAGGGTTTAGACATAAGCATTTCATCTGTGCAATCCCAGGCTAATCCACACTGTGAGCCCAGGGAAACCTGGTTTCATTAACACAGAGGTTTCAGAGCCCCTTACACTGTCAAACTATTTGCTTAAGCTATAAAATTCTTGCAACAACATGTTTCCAAGCTACCTTTGCAGAATATCAGGACCCTGCAGCCACCAAAGGAGGAAGCAGCAGACCCCAGAATTAGGCTGGTTAAAACCAGATTGAAGACTATGCACAGGGAAGAGAAAGGTAGGACTGAAAGTAACCAACAGATTATTATAATGTTAAAATGCCCACGTCTGGGTGGGGTTTAGGCACCACTGACTGCACATGAGATGTATGATGAAGCACGATCACAAACTGAGCACACACCAGCAGGGGAACCCCCAGAACATACGTGCATGGAGGAACCATGCTGTAGCAACCTTGACCACTGCCCTGACCTCCTTGTTGTCAACTCAATATAATCGGTTCCTTTGAAGGCAAGATGGGGCACCTCTTATACCCGCGAAGTCTGCATCTTGCTCTTTTGCCCTGAAATAAAACTCAACCCCTCTTATTGGTCACAAAACAGCCAGAAGGTACTGAAAACTTGGGAGACTGTTCACTCATTTTCAGAGTCTTAATATATCTCCCCCATCACACACACACACACAAGGGATGACAGACTTGAAAGAGTAATGGGGAATGTAAATTGCTATAGAAACATAAGGTATTCTTGGTAGTGGTAGTAATATTGATGCTGTTCTTATTACGATAATCATTTATATTATGTTCCCTTTAGAAGGCAAACTTGGTACCTGAAGGTACTGTTCATTGCTATGACTAACGAAATTAGCAAAGCACTGAGCCTTGTCTTTTGAAATTAAATGTGCTATTTAATATACTTCACGTGTTTTCTTGATACAGTGCTATGAAATCATCTTCTCCAAGCCATAAAAGAAAGCAAGTTTACATGCCTGGATAATAATTTTGATCAATCTCTTCTGTTATCTCTGATTTCAGTGGTACAGAGTATGTTCTAAATGTTTTATATTTCAATGATTCCCTTTCTCTTCTTTTAGCTGGTTGATCCTTTGATGATGTGACATCTTTGGGAAGTCTAATATGACAAAAAATAAGATGTTATGGTTAACATTATCTACACATTAAGAGTTTAAATCTTTATTCTGTACTTTACAATGCAACATTTATACTTTCAAGCAATTTTTGACAGCTACTTTGACAAGCAGGACTGAAACATTTATATGAAGAGTTTAGTTAAATGCTAAATAAGTGTCACTGGTATTGTCATGGAAGTTTTATGGCTGGAAGGGACTTAAAAATCCTCATCCTAATTTTAAAAGATGAAGAAATGTTACCCAATGAAATTAATAACAGAGCAAGGTAAGGATGCTGCTTTATGAAATTTAACGTATGAATGTATTCCTTTATAAAGCCAACAAAAACCTGTTATCAGGATTAAAATGAAAATCTTTCCACAAAACACCAGTCAATTGTTTAGTTCATACATGTTGGAAAAACCTTTTCACCAGAAGAGATTCCAAAATCAGTGCCTACAGGGCCGCCCTGGTGGCACAAGGGGTTAAGCACCACACTTTTCAGCACGTGCAGCCAATGCAGCAGGAATTCAACCCCCAGCCAGGGAGGCGACCCACATGGCGCAGCAGCCCGCTCCTGCCTCACCCACGCTCCCCTCAGCAGTGTACTTGAGTCCATCTGCCTATTCTGTTCTCCACTCTGTCTCTGGTGGATTCTCTCACCACCCCCACACTTCTGGCCTAAACCCCAGTTCTTGTATGCATAAATCAATCTTAAAAAAAAATCAGTGCCTACAACTGACTTGTGAGATAGACCATATTTTTATAAGGCAGTGGAAATTAAGAGTTCTATAAATCCATATTTATACTTCTCATTGGGAAAAAATACCCACTGATATTTACACAAAATGCTTTATCACATGCATAAGACAAAAGATAACACAATATAACTTCTTTAAATTTGTTTATGGACAGCTTTATTAGGCATTCTAAATCCTTTTCCTTTACGGACCTTTTGAGTCCCTTTTGCTTTATAAACACCTTCAACAGTTTCCTCTCCAATGAAATGTCTATCCATACCCTTTATTTATTTGTGTGTATGTGTGCCCACTCATTTACTACTTGTTTAACAATGTTTAGTTCTTTAACATGTTGGATAATAATATTTTGTCATCTTGTATGTATTGGAAATACCTTCTGGATTGGATGTATCAACATTTTTTTGATAAAAACTTGATAAACAAAAGTTCTTAGTATGATCGAATATATCTATCAAATGTATATTTTGATTGTGTGTCTTGTTTAAGAAATCATTCATCATTCCAAGTGAAAATTCTTTCATTCTTTTTCTAAACAGTTTTAAAGTTTTGCCTTTCATCAGGCTTATAATTCATACTTAAGTACTTAAACTCTTGAGTTTTAGGTTTGTAATGAGGAGCAGATCCAATTTCTTCTCCCTCTTCACTAGGTTATGCAATGGCCACCTCACCTCACCGTATTAAAGAACGTCCTCCTTTGCCTCAGTGATCTGCACCACCAAGTCAGCGACCACCCAAAATGTGAACAAGGAGAAAAAAAAACCACAAGAATCCATCCAATTTTTTTCTCCTTCTGCCCTTTGCTGCCCTCATCTGCTCTGATTTGCTGTTTTCTAGCCACAGTTCACACCAATAAATAAGCAACTTTTGTTTCCTGGGATTTCTCAATTGCAGGTGAGTGTCTCATATCTGTCAATCTCTGACTTTGGGGATATTTAAGGTTGGTGTGGGGAAAGAGAGCCAATAGCCAGTGATAATTTGCCTATCTTACCAGGAACCATTCCCTGAAAAACAGGTTTTCTAAACTCTGATACCCTCATATGATAACAGTTTTCATTGTTAGAATATGACATTATTTTCTAGAACTTACCATTTTCATATAATGCTGAAATGTTAATTTTATTGTATCTTATTTTACCTTGATTTTGTGCTGATTTCCTCCTGGTTTATGTCTTGATTTATATGCGTCAAGTCAATGGGCATATATGTCTCCATATTTTCTGAACAAAACTATGAAGTAATGGGCTGTAAAAAAAAAACCACACACTCATATTATCTTTTCAATACAAAAGATTTGATGACCATGACTATTACTATTCAAAACTGCATATATAGTTTCCAATTTGTCACTAGGTCTTATTTTAAATCCCCATTAACTTAAGCGTGTTTCTTGTGTAATATCTAGAACCTTTATTCTACTACTTCTCAGGGCAGTCTCTATATTGGTTAACTTCTCTAAGACAATGCTTTTCTATCCTTACATTGATAGGTGGCATATGTATATACAATTTAAATTTACCTTAAATTCCATACAAAAGGTAGTGATAAGCTTTAAGATTGCCTTCTTAGGGAAACACATCAGAATAATTTACAGAAGTCTACAGAATGGGTAGCCTGAGCCGTTGAATTTATTTCATCACTTACTAAGCACAAAAGGCCAGCTCCATATACTACCAGCATTCTTAGAATAGAACAGAACAACAGGGAGTGGGTTTGCAATATGAAAAAAAGCCTCTTTCTGTTGATTAGGAAATCTAGTAAGATACAGAAAATCTCCAAATAAAAATGATATGTTTCATGGAAGTACATTTTAACTAAATAATTTAAGCCAAGATGCTAGCCTAAAATCAGTATGGAGAGAAAAAGCTTTAACTGTCAAATAAATCATTTCTAAACAATTCAAAGAAGACAGATTAAAGTAGGCTAGGAGCAAGTGTAGTTCTTGCTGTTACAGAAATGACAGAAATATCTACATCAGCTATGAAACCAATAACTACAGTATCATGAGGACAGCATACCTAGTAAGGGGATTGATAGTACAGAAGAGTCCCCATCAGGACCCAAAGAGTACTAAGAATGGCCACAGAAGGCTCATTCACAGCAGCGAGAACTGAAGGGGCCCACATGGAAATAAACAATGAAAAACAGATCTTAAGGGAGGTCCTACTAGATTCAAAAGCATCCCTGAATCAAATGACTCTGGAGTTGCAATAGAGTAGAGGCAAGCAGAATTCTTATGAGAAAGGTCCTAAGGCAAAATCAAAGAAATTACACAAGCATTCATCAATATAACAAAAGAGAAGACACATTTCCCAAATATTTTATTAATGAAATATAATGTATGATCAACTGAATTGAGTATATTTTTTCTAACACAGGGTTATTAATGAGAAAACAGAATTCTTTTGAAGGACTAATATAAGAAACATTTCAAACATACAATTCAGGAAAGCTATCACCCAATAGCCTTTCCTGTGAAAAGTACATAGTAATAAATCCCACCAACACAGGGGTGAAGGCAAAAAACATGGTAATAAAGAAATAACATACAGAAACATAAAACACATTTAAACATAATAAAACTAAGTCAGAACAGCTTATGATTATAGTACAGAATCAGATAGTATAGAAATAATAGTATAAACACTAAAAAAATCAAAATTGGGAGGAGTTAAATGGAATGTAGAGAACATAAGTGCTTTCATTTCCTATACTTTAACATACAAAAGTCATCATACACCATTTAAAGCTGATAAGTAAAAAATAGAATTTTAACTGCAGTATTAAAATGCATACAGGTATCCATTAAGAAGAATCAAAATTATAATAATAAAAGTTTGGGAGTAGGACACATAAAATAAAAATGCAAATGCATGACTTATGTTCTAATTTCTTCATTTCATAATGTGAAGTCAATAGATGTTATCTGAAATACATAAATCCAAAAATAAGGTGATATATCATGTTCTAAGTCTAGAAGAACTAAAGAAATGTGTGACCCATCAAATACTTCAGAAAGAAAATAAATTATTTTTACACACATAAAAAAATCTAAAACTGCAAATTTTTAAAAATTTAAATAGGATAGTTAATTTAAAAGGATAGTTATGAATAACTTTAGTGAATTACCAATGCTCATTCTCTCCTTCCCTTTCCCAAACAACATACAGACTTTTTATTCAGGTAGGTCTGAAAAAATTATCAAGGAAAAGAAAAGGAATATATTTGAAAAACAGATTAAGTTATACAGGGGATAAAATAATAACTCTGACATAAGCAAATCAGGGATTGGGAAGAGGCAAAAAATGGGGCATATAATGACAGAATCTCCCAGACACCTGTGTATAACTTCAGAGAGTCCATCAAATGCTAAGTTTTCAACATCAGTCACACAGCAGGTGTCATCATGGTCCACGCTGACCTCAGCAGAGCCTGGGTTCGTGGGCAGAGGGCTGTAATTCAAACTGCAGCACTACCATGTGACCAGCCACTCAAACAGCATCTCTGGGGAGTGGAGAGGTAAACTCGCTCTTGACAGGGAAAGTATGTATGGAATAGTTGAGGTGTTCCTTCTAGACCAAATCTCCAGTGTGCTCCCCCACCCCCCAAACCTTGGGATTGTCACTGATCTTGTGAAACATAAAGACAGCAATAGCAGGTCTGGCACTCCAGAAATAATGGCTATTGGCAGTGCAACAAATAGGAGCCTGCTCCGACCCAGAGCATTTACAGCAATGGTTTAATACCTCCCTACCCACTGATAGATTCAGTAGCTGCAAAATCAAGTCTCTAGACCTATAAAAGCCAAATATTTAGAATGATAATGACCATAGTGCCATCTGCTGGAAAGGCATATGTCATACAAATCTTTAAGTTACTGCAACAAACACTTTGCTAAAAATAGGGAAATCTAAAGCAGCAAAATGGGCAAAGGCCAACACATAGCAACTTGAGACATCTAGGAAATAACACATCACACGGAGAGAACAATTCTCCAGAATCCAATGATGACGAAGATATGGGAGATTTTACTGCCACATAGAGGTCAAAATTGTCATATTAAAGAAATTCAAAGAAATGGAAGAAAAATACAGAAAAGCAAGTCAAAGTAATACAAGAGATCCCTAAAAAACTAGTCAGAGATAAAGAAAACTTAGAAAAACAGTGTCATGAGAAATAAAAACAATGAACCAAAAATAGAAATTGAAACTATAAATCAGAGGAAAATGGAGTTGTGAGACATAAGAAATCAACAGGGGAGATAAATTCTGGACAAGGTCATGGGAGCAGACTAGACCAAATGGAGGATTGAATCAGTGACCTTGATGATAATAATGCACAAATCATCCAGATGGAAGACAAAAGAAAAATATGAAGAAAAATAATAAACACTTCAAAAAATATCCAACTCCTCTAGGAAAGCCAACAGAAGAGTAATCGGCATTCCACAAGGAAAAGAGAAAAAAAAAAGGGAACAGAGAATGTATTCAAGTAAGTAATATAAGAAAACTTAGACTGGAAAAGGAACTAAATATAAAGGTCCATGAAGTTTAAAAAGCATGTGGTTATCTAAAATGAGACATACACCAAGACACATAGTTGTGAAACCAGCAAGATTTCAAGACAAGGAAAGAACACTGAAAGTGGCTAGGGGGGAAGTAGTTAACCTATAAGGCATTCCCATAAGGCCTACACCTGTCTTCACTTGTAGGAAACCCTACAAGCATGCAGAGACTAGAGCAATGCAAATAATTTCAGATAAAAATTACCAGTCAGGAAAATATTTTACCCTGCAAGACTCTCAGATGTGAAGGAAAAATAACAGTCTTCACAAACAAATAAAAACTGAAGGAATTTGCCAACACTAGACCTCCCCTACAAGAAATATTGAAAGGAGCGCTCTTTAAATCAAAAAGAACACATATACACACACACCAAAACAAAATAAAAAAAAAAAAAGGAAAGAAAGAAAGAAAGAAAGAAGGAAGGAAGGAAGGAAGGAAGGAAGGAAGGAAGGAAGGAAGGAAGGAAGGAAGGAAGGAAGGAAGGAAGGAAGGAA
>JAGFMF010011610.1:464981-510941 GCA_019455555.1 Galemys pyrenaicus | reverse complement strand
GACAGGAGCACGGGGGACTGAGGTGATGGTGCACTGGTGAGATGGTGATGGGGAATACATGGGGATTACAATTGATGTCAAATATATATAAATAAAAAATTATATAAAAAAAGTGAAAAAAAAAAGAAATGCATAAAAAAAAAAGAAAAGCAATCCTACAAGCAAAATGGGACACACATATACAAATGGTAAGAAAATCAGTCAAACTTAACATCTTCCAGCTAAAAAGTTAATGAGACAGAGATCAACATGTCAGGGAAGTATGACATTTATCAGTACATATGCATCAAGTGATAGAATGAGGAACTGTATAAGGCAATAATTATCAAATAATGACAACAAAATAACAGTAATGAGGGACTTCAGCACTCCTACTTTCATTGCATAGACAGAAAAAAATAGCCTTTGAAGACTTAGAACACACGTTTCATAGTAATTTATATGGCACCTCACTCAAACAAAACAAAACTGAGTACTTCTCACATGCACATGGAACATTCTCCAGAATAGACACCACTGGTACACAAAAAGTATCAATAAATTCATAAAGATTGAAAATATATCAAGTATCTTTTTGATCATTAAGAAATCAAACTAGAGGGGACTCCCTGGTGGCGCAGTGGGTTAGGCAACGCACTATGAAGCAAACCGCAGCCACTGCAGCACGAGTTCGATCCCTGCCGTCAGCCAGGGAGGGGACCCACATGGCGCAGCAGACCTCTCCTGCTGTGCCCGCTGCTCCCCTCAGCAGTGTACTTCCGTTCTCCCCGCTCTCTATGGTGAATCCTCTCACCCCTCCCCCCCCCACACCTCTGGCCTGTGCCCCAGTGCTTGTATGCATAAATATATAAATCTAAAAAAAGAAAAAAAACAAATCAAACTAGAAATAAGCCATAAAAAGCAAGAAAAACATCTACAATGTGGAAACTGAACAACATACTACTTGAGTGTTAGGTTAATGAAGAAATCAATAAGGAAATAATAATTTTTGTTCAAAGTTGTTTTGCTAATGAGAATAAAGAAATCCCCACCCACCATGAACTATACAAACACCTTATTCCTGCCTTCTTTTTTTTTTTTTTTAAGATTTATTCATTTATGCATACAAGCACTGAGGTACAGGCCTGAGGTGTAGGGGGTGGGTGAGAGGATTCACCACAGAGAGCGGGGAGCAGAACAGGCAGATCAACAGAAGTACACTGCTGAGGGGAGCAGCGGGCACAGCAGGAGAGGTCTGCTGCACCATGTGGGTCCCCTCCCTGGCCGGCAGCAGGGATCGAACTCGTGCTGCAGTGGATGAGGTTTGCTTCACAGTGCGTTGCTTAACCACTGCGCCACCAGAGAGGCCCTGCCTTCTTTCTTAAAGTCACAATTTCCAGTAGCCTATCTAGAACCTTAAAGGGAGGATTTACTGTAAAATATCTATTAATGTAATTCACTGGATTACCTTGTTAGACTTACAGCTACCTGCATTCATCACATATGTAGTCACCTATATCCATGGCATACTACACTCTGTATGTAAATACTGATACTATACAGTAAGTGGTGGCAATGTTTCTCAAACAATTCAGTACTGACCTGTGTTTTTTAACAACACAAAACTCTCCAGGAATAAGAGCATAAAGAGCAACTACCAAACCCTGTACTAGAAGCCAAGTTCTTCTTGGGCAGGCTAGTTCCCAGTGGGTGCTCAAAACTATCTGCAGCCTGAACGCTGAAGGTGGGTTTCCAAGGCATTCCCAGCACTTTGAGAAGCAAAACTTCAGACCTTCTGGTCCAGCCAGCCCAGACACTAGACGAGGCCAGGCTCCGGAAACACCTAGAAAGAGGGTGGGGAGAGGCTTGCACCACTCTTATCTCACCTGTGGTCAGACCTCGGGCGAGCGACTGAGTGTGACCCACACCTAGGAGGAGAGAGGGGCTGGTGCAAGGGCCGTCCTCCGCCGGGCCCCAAGCCCACCTTGCAGTAACCGCCACAACCTCCTCCTGCCTCGAGCGCCTCGTCCCGAACAGAACAGACGCGGTGGATGCTGGGACAGGACAGTGCACGGATTGAGCTCTGACTTGACCAGCTGGCCTGCGGCTTCTCGGAGAGTCCCACCTGGCAAAGCTACCGCACCTAAGGGTGTTAACACTGACCCATAAGAGAGCGAAGGGAAACGGGGCAGGGTGGGGGTGCAAAACTTATCAGCTGTACTGTAGTTAAAGACCCCAAGGTAACCTCTCCACCGTCTTCCAGCCTCCGCAGATATGACCTTAATATGAGAGAAGCAAGTGACATTGAAAAACAGGACGCTCTGGAACCTTTCGAAGGAGCGACAGCTTTAAGGATTAAGTGGGCATGAACAATCCTTTAAGTCTGTTATTAGTAAGTTATTACATCGGAAATGCTTTAAAAATGGGTCTAAGAGATACAGGAATTCTAACGCAGAAATAATTATATACGTGTGTGGGGAAACCTCTTTTCTTTTTAAATGTCTTATAAAAATGTAATAAATCCGTATCCTAAATTTCACACTCAACAAATACTTGTTCATCACTTACTATCTGCCAGACAGTGAGCTGGGGGCAGAAGGCACTGGCCCTTTCTTCGTATTTCTTGGTGGGGACTCAGAAGAGAAGCAGTTAGAGATTTGTTGGTGTCTGCTATATCTAAAATGGTGTTTAACTTAAAAAAGAATAAATGTCGCACTTTTATATTATTAAGCGTAAGTATATAATCACTCATCGTGTCAAAAATAAATTCATACATACATTTGTATATGAATTTGAACTTCTGAGAAACTGTTTAGAGGGTCTTAAGAATTGAGGTGAGGAAAGATGACACTTTAAAAGGAGAAATGGTTTTGGAATTAGTGCTATCTTATGTACAGATAATCATGTCTATTTGATAAAATTAGCCCAAAAGTTGAGTCATAATCTAATAAAATATCAGCCCACACACAAGCTTTCTAAAGCAAAAAGAGTTTAAAACACACACACAGTAGGAGACCTGCTTCCTCTCCCACCTTCTGTCTCAGTAACTGGCACCTGTACCCTGGGAGCCTTCCTCAAAACTTCCTTCTCCCTGTCCCCACCCCCATTCAACTTATCACCAAGTCCTATGAATTCTACCCACAAACTGTTTCTGTCCCTCTGTGCTGTCGCGCTGAGCTTTAGACAAGGAGACGGTCTTCGGCTCAGAGCTCTGTGCCTGCGCGAGAGCACGGACTTTCAGAAGTGTGAGAACACTTTTTCTGTCGGGTCTACATCCCAAAACCTATGGTGGTGGTTCCCAAAAGTTAAAAAAAAAGTCTACAAGAACACCGAAGAGACAATGCAAACACATAAATAAATAAAAAGATAAAAAAGAGATCGGTCACCTCTTATAATTATTAACCAAAACCGCTATAAATGCATGGCAGCACCGCCCGTCATTCTATCTTTGCCTGTAGTAACAGTGAAACGTAGTACCAGAAACCGCAGTTACTGAGATGTCCTGAAATCAGATTACTGAAAATCTGGACACTAGGTTGAATGGACCCTTCTCTTCCATACTTATACTATTGTCAAAGAATTACTCTCAGTAGGGAGTATTAAATGCACAACAGGATCATATATATACATATATATCATTAAATAGGCCTTTTTCCATATATTAAAATGTTAGCAATATTCTTCAGCTGTTCATAATACTCATTCCTACCAGATTTCATCAGCTAGAAATAAAAACAGCTTCAAACAGTAAAGTAAAGGTGACACTAATTCTTTTAAATGTTACTATTTTCTAGACCACCATTTTTCACACATTGAATAAAATCTGAGGACTGAAATGTTAGGTAACATTAGAACATTGAAGTTGTTCTGTTACACAATAGGTTAAAAAATAATTTAATTAATTATGAATTATATTCTAATTATATTTAATCTTCATCTTTATTTCATAAAATATGTGATATTTTCTATTATTTTAAAATATTCCTTCCCATTTATTGAACCAAATAGGTTAGTGTTAGTTTGATATACTTTTCCCTTTCATTATAAACATACCATATTTTGATCATAAATGGAGTTATTTTTGAAGTAGTCACTATAATTCTTACTGTAGAACAAAAGGCTTTGACCAGTATTTAATGTACACTCCTCACATTTACAGAAATACCATGCTTTCATTTACATTCTTTCCCTCATAAAGAATTCACATGTTAACTATATATCATTGTCATTTAAATAATGAGAAATGGATATAGATTTATTATTTATATAACTTAGAAAAATGAGTAAATTATATCTACATTATTTAATTTCATCTAAATTGATTTTAGTAATCTATTTCTTAAATGCATTCATAATTTCTTCCCAGTACTTTCTGTAAAATTTTTGACATATTTATTAATGATTTAATTTGAATTAAAAGTGAAGTCAGAATTTATGATGGAAAATTAGTCTGGTTTGGATAATTGATTTGACAATGCTAATTATACAGCAGTCATTTCCCATAAATTAAGTGAGTTAAATCCACAAACTCATGATTTTGACAAAAAATATTATGAAAGACTTGAAAATATTCAGTCTTTAAAATTGTATTGATAAAAATATATTAAAAACTTTTCTATTTTCCTCATCTTTTCTGAGAACATTGGGTTATATGAGTTAGTTGGGAAAAAGGTTAAATAATTTGATAAAAGCTTTCGTGGTATTTGAGAAAAACAATTCTCTGAAGATGAAAAAAAAATGATTCTAATGACTAGAAAATCACACGTCAGAGAAACCCCGTCTTCTGCTACACTTATCCCCTAAGAGCAGGGGTCCTTTGGGGCCGAGCCCAGGTCCCCCTCTTCTAAACTGCATCTGTATATCTGGGATCTGAGAATTACTCTTCCTGGGCCTTCTCACACCAAATGGCGCCTGGTGGCCATCTTTGGTGTAAGTTGGGAATGAGCAGAAAGGAACCAAGTCTTAGAATCTTCCTATCCCACTGCTGAACAGAACTCCAGGGAGTCTTAGAATTTTACATTTGAACCCACTTTCTGGGTGATTATGAAATGAAATATACACATCTACAAGTGTGTGTGTGTATGTGTGTGTCATGGAACATATTTAACTACATGTTAACTTGATTTGCTATCACCCTCCAACCATGGATTCCATATTTGTGACTTTTTCCACTCACTAATATTTATTTATATCCCCCAAATCAATTCTTAAGGTGTTTGTGTGGTCATCTGTAAGTAGACAGAGCATGGCAAATAGCATGTGGGCAGCAAGCGTACATCCAGCTGAGAAAAGCAGCTCCGTGCTTTCTCGCTTCAGCACTCATGCCGTAAACTAGTGCTCTTCCACTATATATTTAGTGCCATGCTTTCTGCATTTTTATGCCTTTGCTTTGTGATTCTGCTGTTTTAAAAGGCCCCAAAGGTAGTGCTGAAATGTTCCTAAGTCTGTGGTGTGCCTTACAGAGAAAATGGGTAAAGTAGATAAGCTTAGTTCAAGCATGGATTGGCATGCTTCTGGTTATGAGTTCAACGTTAATAAATGAAAATATTTATTACATGTCTTTATACATAAACACAAAGGAAATTATGTATTGATCACCTGATCAAAACATTGTAAATAAAGACTCAAAGGAACCTACTACTAATGCTATACTTAGTAGGGTCTCAAAAAATCCCTAGGATAATCTCCCATTTCAAGATCCTCAATTTAGTCACATCCATGTAGCCCTTTTTTGATATATAATGTACAATTCATAGGTTCCAGAAACTATGATACATATCATGGGGAGAGGGGTTGGAGTGTAGAGGGGGACATGATTAGTCAGCCTACCACAAAGCTGATGCATTATTTCTAGGAGGATTCAAACCAAAATCTGTGGAATTAAAATGTAAAATACTGTAATCGTATAACATAGGGCATGAATTTTATACTTATACTAACGTGAATTTTAATTCTAGCCATAAACTACATGATTTAGGTAATTTAATAAAGTGTGCAAAGCTTTGCTTCCTGGCCCATGAAATGCAGATAATACTTCATCACATTGCATTGTATTAAAGATAAACGAGAAACACATGGCAACCGCCATATGGCAAATATTTATTCAGTGGTGGCAGTAACACTAATACTTATTATTTGATGGGCTATGATAGTAACATTTATTATTTGAAAGGAATATAAAGGGCTACTAACACACCATCTTATTGAATTGTGAATATGCAATTTAGCATCCTTACCACTTCTTCACAGTATTAATAACATTTAAATCACTATTTAATTGCCAATTAAATTCACAACTGCCATCATAGAACCAGCTGTGCCCAGCACAGAAAAGAATGTACAGTCATTCATTACATCCAGAGTACTGTGGGCAGGACCAAGAAGGAATGGACCCGGGATGCAGCATATATTAAGTTAGTTTCATTTTGTACCCACACCCCCCCAAGGGAAAAAAACCCTATATATTGTCCCTGATAATCAAGGAAATAGACTATATAAGAGTAAGGAAAGATTCTGTTAGAAAAAAATCCTATAAAGACAAAAATTGGGCTAAGTTTGTTTGTATCAATCTTACCAATGAAACTACATGAAAGAGAATCTGTTAGCTCCCAAGTTAAAACTGGAAGAGCCAAAAACATTCAGAGTACTAAGTCTCTTGGCTTAACCAGGCTGGATAGAAGCACCTTACACAAAGATTATTAAAGAAGGAAAAGAACACAAGAATATCAGTAATATGGTATCTTTAGCAGAGACATTTCCTTTGAACAAAGCAAGTTTTAAGTTCTATATTAGCTGTTAATATATCATCTCTCAGTTCTGAATGCAACTTTTCAGCATCAACAATATTTTTATCAACATTCCGTTTTCCTAATAGAAAGTGCTGGAAAAATGCCACTAGAGGAAGAGGGTCTCCTGCCTCTTCCTGCAAGATCTGGGGTCAGTGGTGCAGGCATGCATTCAACAGCAGAGCCAACTCAAGGCAAAGATCCCAAACTGCTCCCTTTGTGACCTTCAGTGTTGGCCTTCCCAGGGCCCTCTCAACCAGGAAACCGGAGATCCCCCACATCCCGCCCACCACCACCACAATCCCGTGCTCTGAAGGTCTCTAGTTCTAGATGCCATACTCCATTGCATGCCCACACCACTGGCCGTTGATCAGCAGCCTGCATCTCAGAGGGTGGCCTTTTGCTGATCCACATGAGCAAACCAGTGAACTTTGCTATTCACTGGGCTGAATCATACCTCTTCTAATGGGACCTTTCCACGTTTGTCCTTTCTGTCTCTCTCACACCTAGGGAACCATAGAGTTTCTGTACATCTTAGAGCTACTCTTTTATCATAATAAGTTTTTACGTTACATTTTCCCAGCTTAGCCTACTGTGTAGTCTCCTGATTGAATGGAGACTTCTACAAATACTTAATGGATATTAAGTGCTACCTACTTGCCTCCCATACTACCCCTCAGAAGTGATGAGGTTATGTGAGATTAGGTTATTCATGTAACAACTGAGACTCCATTGTAAAGGTTTTTAGATTCTAAACACTCAGAAGAGTATGCACCAAATAATTATTTTAAGTATATAGAGAAGAAAATTTTAGAAAGCTTCAGCTTAGGGCCTCCCTGCTGGTGCAATGAGTTAAGCAACGCACTATGAAGCAAACCACAGCCACTGCAGCATGAGTTCGATCCCTGCTGCTGGCCAGAGAGGTGACCCACAAGGCACAGCAGACCTCTCCTGCCTCGCCTTCTGCTCCTTTCAGCAGTGTATTTCAGTCAATCTGCCTGTTCTGCTCCCCGCTCTGTCTGTGGTGAATCCTCTCACCCCCAACACCTCTGGCCAGTACCCCAGTGCTTATATGCATAAATAAACAAATCTTTTTAAAAAAGAAAGAAATCTTCTGCTTGATTTTCTCAAGGAATCAAGAAAACATGACCAATGAGACATAAACAGTGAGTCTTCTACACTAAAGACAGTAAGAGTAAAATTAATACTGCATAAAATTGAGTAAGTGATGTGTCAGTCTTGCCAAAACAACTTTCCAAGAATGCGGAGGAAAGAGTGAAAATAATGAAAGAACATGACAGACATGCAGGTTTAAAAAGTGAAGACAGACCCACAAACTTTAGATCTTTTCAGAGAAGTACAGAGGCACCAGAATAACGTCATTTTGTTCAGCAACATTTCACTATAACACAGTAAGAAAAAAGGATCCAGGACTAGACTGAATGAAATAGTGTTATGAGCATCTGCTTTCACTATTCACCACTTCACTTAAAGTTTTAGTTCCCAAGAACCTATGGACTATGTTCAATGAGGACTTATGTAATTAAAATAGTGGGGTTCAAAGTACTCAGCAGACATTCTCCAAGAAGAAATGAGATTCATCTATCTCTCACTGGGGAAATTTTTAGAATTAATATTAATGCTCATGGCACCGTTTTTGCACTGTGGTATCTGCCAGAACTACACTGAATCACATTTCAAATACAGGTTCTTTCATGCATTAACTCTGTAACTACCTATTCACAATCCCTGGGTCTCAGTTTTATATGTACTCTAACTTATGTCTCTCTAAAGTAATTTCTCTACCTTAAAATATCATTATAGGATGATACAAATAATCCTAAGTGGAAATATGTACAAATTGTCCCCTGAGTATAAATCTTTTTAGCTCTTTGTGAATCTAAATATTTGACAAAAAACACATCTATTTCCTTTGTGTCTCCTGAATTCCCTAGCAATTTAGGCACTTTAGAAATATATAGCAGGCATGTTCAATTTAAAACAAAGGCCAAGGTAATATTATCTAAATTTATCCAACTGTCATAAAAGGAACAACAGGTTTCATACCAACTGGAAAATTATAGATGAATAAAACTGATTGTGTTTGTAAACAGAAAAAATGCATTTATTATTGTTACTTGCTTTAATTTAAATGTTTACAAAAGACAATGAACATTAAGTAATTTTAGTATAGATAGCAAATTTTGCTAGCTTCCTCTATTCTGTTACACCTGAAGCAATTTTGTTCAATATTCTGTAATTTACTACTAAACCAGAATGCAGAATGGTGATTTGTAAGTTTGTTTTCTCAAAGAAGAAACTGATTCAAAATGACAGAAGAAAATTGCAGCAATTAATGTAACCATCCAAAGTAATACTTTCTAAACATACAAGGTGCCTAGTATAGTCAGTGGAAATATGTGATAATTTGGAATCACAAATATGTCAAGCTGAATCAAGAATCTGAAATTCCTAAATAAAAATCAAATTATAAAAACCCGTGCCTCTCTAGTGAGAAACCTAAGGATTTCTCTAAGCCAGGTATGGAACTAACAGCTTTGAACCATATTAAAAATCAATGTTAGGGCCTCCCTGGTGGCGCAGTGGGTTAAGCAACGCACTATGAAGCAAAACTCAGCCACTGCAGCACGAGTTCGATCCCTGCTGCCTGCCAGGGAGGGGAACCACATGGCGCAGCAGACCTCTCCTGCTGTGCCTGCTGCTCCCCTCAGCAGTGTGCTTCCATTGATCTGCCTGTTCTGCTCCCTGCTCTGGCTCTGGTGAATCCTCTCACCCCCCACCCCTCTGGCCTGTACCCCAGTGCTTGTATGCATAAATAAATAAATCTTTTTAAAAAAAAACCAATGTTATACAATACAAACATAAAATGTTCTCAGACTTCTCTGGTAACATGGTGCTGATGTTGGTAATAGAGGTCACCCCCAGAAAACTCATCCAAATCCTTATGTCCCTAAAGTTAGAACTGGTATCCACCAATGCAGACACGTCTTCTCTCCCAAGTTACTAAACAGATTGAGTCTACTATCTAATTTTAGAGTAATAGATCCGGCCCAATTAATTTTTCTGTTGAGCTAGTGGACAGATTCCAGACTGACCTGCTCTGCCAGGAATCGTATGGACTTGGAAATTAAATCTGGAGAAATCCTCTGTGCAAATGAAACCCCTGAAATCACTGTGAAGTTTGATTTCAGAACATAATACAGCTCATTCTATCTCCAGGTCTACAACTTCTGCATTGCTTTTACTCTAGATTAAATGTTTTTGGTTCATAGAACAGTCAAATCCATCTAGAGTAGTGATTCTTTCTCTGCTTCCACACAATTCATTTACACAATTTAGTCCCATTGTGAACATAAATGTTTCTTGGTAGTATACAAGTAGGAAGTATATTCAAATTCATACAAGAGCCAAGAGAAAGGGGTAGAGTTTGAAAAATTCCTTTCCTAGACTCATTCCACAACCTTGCCTTAGAAAATTGCTGAATTAAGTGGTTTGTGTTCTCTGATAGATGTTTTAGCAAAAATAATCACTTTGCCACCCCACCAGAAAGAGGTAGGCAGGGATCTATGTGACTTGAGTTAGTGGGAAAACCCACAGAAGTCTGTTTTTAATTAGACATAATTTCCTCTCCACCTGATTCATTTATGCTGCCTACTTTTCTATTCTTTGAACGAGTTACTAATTTGTGTCAAACTGCTTAAAATAACAGATCAACCTTCCTGCTTTTGACAACTTTCACAACCTAGCCACTGACTGTAGCTGAATTCTTACTGTGACTCTCTTTCCCTGTAAATAGAACAGAAATGGATTTTCAAAAGACATAATTATTAAAATTGAATTATGCATTCCCTTATCTGAATATACTCCTCCCTGGCAGCTAAGTGATATTTGATTATGGGTGTAGCTTCGCATGAGTGGATTAGGTTGGGGAAATGTGGGGTCATATCGTGAGGTTTGGGCCACTCCCTTGGGAAAGAAATTGTTTGGACCCAGAATACTATACAGGGTAAGACTACCAAAAAGGGAGTTGGGAGAATCTAGAAGCCCAACATCACTTAGTCCAAAGGACATAAAACCTACCCTACCCAAGAAAGCCATCTATTTTGCCCCATATACCTTTCAGCATCCCAAACACTACCACCCTCTTCAGCCACCTTACTTAGACTAGTGACAACAGTAAGTTTCTCTGTGAGATAGTGCACTTCCCTCTCCCTAGTCATCGGGTCCGCCACCAGGTCTCTTCTTTTTATGGTCACCACAGAGCAGAAAACATGTAGCGTTATTTTAAAGTACCAAGCCCACCTTATTGTCCTTCTCTTAAGACCACTAAAACAGAATAGCTACCACACTTGTTGCTCCATAGTTAGAAAATTGGCCTTACCCACAAAGAGAACTGGCTTTTCTCTTTGATTCCTAAATTCTAAACCAGAATTTCCTGAGAGGAGTGTCTTCTCTGTTCAGGGTGGGCTCTTTTGAGGGTCCCCTAGAACTGAACACCAGTCTCCTACAGTGGTGACCTGCTCAGCAATGCACCCTGTATTGGAATTTTTCCTTTCCCTGTCTCATTTTCCCCATTCCCTCATTTGCATCTAGGTCGTTATTTTAGAGTTTGATTTCAGGTTAACCTAAGAAGATCATAAAACCAAAGATAAAATTTTGCTAATCTGTTAGCTGCCCCTTTTACTGAGGAAATGGTGTTCGTGTATTCTGGCGCCATATTCTGGCGCCATAAGTGGTGATGATGGAATGGAACAGAGAATGTAGAGAGGGATTCATACCCAAACATGGCTGTTGAAAGGGAGAAGCTTCAGCACTGCAGCTGAAATCAGAGGGAGTAGGGAGAAAGTCTACCCAGTCTTTTCAGAAGTCATTGGATTACAGAACACGATTTGTACATCATTAGTAAACCATTCTGAGGCCTCCCTAGTGCTCAAGGGGTTGAGTACCATGTTGTGGAGCTTCCAGAGCCACTGTAGTGTGAGTCTGATCCCTGGCCAGGGAGGAGACCCACATGGTACAGCAGACCTCTCCTGTCTTGTCTGCTGCTCTGCCTGTTTTCCTCCCCACTCTGGTGAATCCTCTCATCCCCCACCTCTTGTACCCCAGCTCTTGTATGCATAAATAAAATCTTTAAAAAAAAATAAACCACTCCCTTGGAACATGTGCTGCGTGATTTGCATCACTGTTAAGGGGTCATGGTTTTACAGATCTGGCTTGCACAAAGGCACCTGGGAAGCTTTAAAAATACAGATTCCTGAGATCTAACTTTGATCCACCCAATTGTTCTTTCTGTGAATGAGGTTGTACATCTGTGTGTTATTGTGTTTGTGTGTACACACACGTATGTGCAAGAGTGATTCTGATGCACCTGTGTGGAAACTGCATATAAGTTTGCTTTTAACTGTAAGGGGGATAACAAAAGACAGGGCAGAAAGTCAAGGTATGAGGCTCGTAATATGTGGTAGCTGAGACTTGAGAATTTTACAGCTACATAATGAAGATGGTTTCATGACAGTGTCAAAAGCCTGAGCCAAGGATCACTGAGAGGGCTCTCAAATTAGCCCTTATCTATTACAGCGTATGATTTAAGTGATAAGAGCACCAGGCACTCTGATGATAAAGTGTTGTCCTTGAATCTTTTATGTAAATGTAACCTTTAGGTGAGGAAGGAGAATAGCCAATATAATTAGTGAATCAATTAGTGCAGATAATCAGCACCTCATATGGTACTGGCATATAATCACAAAGCTGAGGTTCTCCCACTTGATATGGGGAGGGGGAAAATAACTAAAAATACCTTAACTCATTCTGCAAGATTAAGATGGAATCCTCTTAACATAACATTAAACAGCAGATACTAAAAAAAAAAAAAAAAAATCTTGTGAATCTATAAATCTAGAATTCTTCTTACCTGGTATCTATTTCGTGAAATTGTTTAAAGTGAAATTTTATAACCCTTCATCAAACACTTTCTAAGCCATAAACATCTATGCAATTAAATGTCAGACAGCCCAATTTCAATCAATACCTCCACAGGTGAAATCTGGACAAGGTGCTATTGTGGGAACAGTGTATTTCTAGGAATCTTCCCCTTTGTACCACCTTCCCCTTCATTCAACTTTTCTAAGTCATGTGACAACATATAAGCCATTGCACACCACAGCCCTTGAGGCTTGACTAATAAATGAATAAGTGCATAAATGTATGCATGCTACCAACATTCCCACACTCTATATTCCCAACTGGTCTTACCAGTATATCCTTCTACTCCACAACAGAGCTGTCAAACACAGTTTATGCTAGGGGTGTCAAAGATCAAAACAGGTGGGCAACAACTGAACAGGTGAACAAGAGTCCTCAAGCTGGTGACAGAGTAAAGACATTGGGGTTGCCTCCTCTACAAGTTCACAACCTCATTACCATTCAGCCAAGACAACAACTCCCGGGAGCTCAACAGTTGGCTATCGCACCCCCAAAGAGCGGGTGCTGCAGAAAGGGGTAGGAAGAACTGTAAGTAAACTGTATTTGGAGGGATGCCAGGGCAGGGCAGAAAGGGAAAAGCAGCAGCTCTGCAGAGCCCCTCTGTTGTTCTGAACTCCAGGGCGCACTCACTCACATTGGAAAATTCAAAAACAGGGTGCTACTCCATTTCTAGGAATCTAAACAAAGAACACAAACTCAAAAGGAAAACTCCACCCCTATGCTTATTGCAGCACTATTTACAATAGCTAAGATATGGAAACAACCTAAATGTCCCGAAACAGATGAATGGATCAGAAAATTGTGGTGTATTGATACACTACTGAATAGCACTGAGTGATAAAAATTAATTAATTATTTAAATTCATGCCATTTGCAGTAACATGGATGGAGCTGGGAGGGGTTATGCTAACTGAAATAAGCCAGAAGGAAAAAGGTAATTATCAGATAGTTTCATTTAGATGCAGAATACAGAAAAACTGAGCAGAAGATCAAGAAAAAGACAAAACCAGCAAGATCATAGATTTGAGGCCTACGGCAGGGGAGAGAGGAGGGAGGGGAGTCAAAACAGGGGAAGGAAGAGGACAGGGGAATGTGGTGATGGTGCACAGAATGATACAGCATGGGAAACTATGGGGTCTAATTCCAAGGGGAGAAACCAATTACACTACAAAAATGAGAAATGATATAAAAACATTTTAAAAAATAATAAAAGCAGGGTGCTCCACTGGACTGGGGGTATACATCTAGCATGGAGAACCGTAGGACTGAGGTGCACAGTGGTGATCACTGACTGAACCTGTGGCTCCCAAACCAGTGCGGGAGCCGCAGGGAGTCATCTGTGTGCCCTCACAGAACCAGCCATTCCATATATTTAATGTGAGAAGCCCAAACTGAGACAACCCAACACTATTACTAACCAAAGTTGAAAGCACCTGGATTATTTTTTATGCATACAAGAACTGGGGTGTAGGCCAGAGGTGCAGGGCTGTGAAAGGAGCTATCAGAGACAGAGTGGAGAGCAGACCAGGCAGATCTACTGAAATACACTGGTAAGGAGAGCAGTAGGTGAGGCAGGAAAAGTCCACTCCCTGGGGGGTCAGCGGGCATGTGGCGGCTCCCTTATCTGTATTTATGTCAGCTCCGGGCAGGGCTCGAACTGAGGCCAAGGCTGCAGTGGCTGGCTGTTGCTTGATAGTGCTGTGACTTAACCCCTGTGCCACCAGGGAGGTCCAGGCTCCTGGATCTTAATGACAGCAGCAAGGGCCCCAGGGTGAGCTCTGTATACTCAAGAGGAGACAACAAGCCCAGCCTGTGGCCCTGTTTCAACTAATGTCATGGCCACCCACCCCTCCTGCCTCGCCCCCACCCTCTGCCTCACCCCACCCTACCCCACCCTATCCCGCCCCCATGTCCTGCCCCCGCCCCCTTTGCCCCTCCCTCCCCCAGTTACCTCTCTTAGACACAACCCAGAAGTTGAGGCTGGCAAAGGCTCTTTTGATATTGACTGAGGAATTGTCTAGGGGGAGGGTCACTGTCAATCACACCACACAACTCAGGCACCCAGAGCACCAGGGCGGGAACCGGAAGCCTTGACGCTCACTGGAGGCGCCATTTTGATGTCTGTCTGCCCTGGTCCTTTGCACCAGGCAGCTGGCCCCTGAGCAGCCCAAAGGCCCTAGAACATGAAATAATAGACACAAATATCCTGGGTTAAAGAAAATGAAAAACAAACAAACAAAAAAAACCTGTGGTTATACCCAGAGTCTTTTGGGAAGGACATAAAGCCAGTTTACCAACTTAAGAAAAGGAAACTCCTTATAAAAACTAAAAATGGACAGAAGAATATATCACAAACACAGAAACTTTAACATTCCCTCAGCTAGTCGAAAAAATGAAAGTTGGAGGTCTCACCCAGAATTAGGATTTTTACCACAAGTAAAATTCTGTCAGAAAGACCTCTCTATGTGGCCACACAAGCATTTCATTACAGAGCACCAGGTCTACCTCACCTGAGTCCCCCTCTTCCTCTCATGTGCCCCCCTCTCTCCTCTCTGAAGCCCCGGGTTCCTCTGCCATTCCTTGGCTCAAACACATGCCCTCATGTTGCCCGTTGGGTTTAGACTCTATATCAGTGTGGATTCTCCATATGTATGTAATTAATATTGTCTTTTCTCCCACTAATGGGAGATGCTCAGCCCAAGAAGAAGGCACAGGGATAAGGGCACATTTTCCAACCCCCTCAGTGAAAAGGAGGAAATTACCACAGTGTGGGCTCCAGTGCGAACTGTCTTCAGGCGGTCCTTGCACCAAATACACTGATTCCTCAGGAAGCTTTTCCTACTGGCGCTGTAGCCAGCCTCTGGCAGATGAAGGCGGCGCACTCACCTCCTAGCAGGCTGACACGGCTGCAGCCAGTTATGGAGATGAATCGGAAGCCCTAACGCTGCATTCCTGCCGGAACTAAGAAAGTAATAGCAATACTAAGTATAATTGCTTTTAAAAGATAAAATGATGTTCTCTAGAGTGTGTACCAGTTCAGTAAAATCGCCAGCAGCATAGACTGCAAACTGTGAACACTAAATCTAGGAAGACCCAGAAATTTTATTTCCACAGTTCTTGAAAACCGCAAAACACTTGCAAAATCTGAAATTATTCCCAAGAATGACATGCATTTCATTATTTTTAATTTAACTCAAGCTACTTTGCCAATTATCTTTGAAGGGAAAAAGGAAAAAAAATATATGTTAAAGAGAAATGTGTTATAATTCAGGAACTAGGAGAGAGAATATATCTGGACAGAGAATACTGTATGGAGAATACCTTTAAATGAAATCCACCCCCCTAAATATACCTGTCACACACACACACACACACACACACACGTGTGCGCGCCGTGTGGCAGCAATGAAAAGGAGATTTGCATAATATTAAATTTATGTATGGCTGCTTGGTTCTCTAGAAAGAGTATAAAGTTTTGGAGTCCTGCTGACCTGAGTTTGAATTCTGCATTTACTATGACTTAAGTATGACCTCGGACAACTTATTTAAACTCAAAAGTCCACTTCCTGTAAAATAGAAACAGTCTCACTTTTGCCCGACACCGTGCATTGCTGAGGAGTAGGGAGGCAGTTCTTGGGGAAGCCTGTTCTGCACACCTTGGAATGTCCTTTTCCTACCTTCAATTGATCAACAATCAATTCAGTGTATCTCTATGTTCTTATCTCAATAGTAGGGTTACTGACCACTGGGGAGCTGGCATCTGATACAACTGATAGCTGTCGAGCACTCATTATGTACAAGAAACTTCTCCATGTTCTTGGGCTACATAGTAAGCAAAACTAACAAGCAGCCCAGCCCTATGAACTTGGCGGTCTGATGGGGTGAGATACACAAAGGACACGGGGAAGGAAATTATATAGACTACTGAAGGTAAATAAAATGATGTGGAAAAAGGAAAAGTGGAAAGAACAAGGGAGCTCAGGAGTGATTCAGGAGAGGTGGTAGATTTTAGGATGAAATACTGTGATTTTGAGCAAAGCCTTGAAGGAAGTTGGTGGGTTGGCAGGTAGATACCTGGGAGAACTTTCAGGCAGAGTATACAGTTAAAGCCCCTATGCAGGAAACATCCTACATATCCTATGAAAAGCATTCGCTGGAGTAGCTGGTGAATCTAAAATGTTACCCCTCACTACACTTGAAAAAGGTATGTCTATTTCCATATTTTCACTGTATTTACAATTCATTTCCCAGGCAGCAATGCAACACTGCAATCTTGTCTCACGCCAACAAAGGATTCAATAAATTATGCCTGACATTTCCAGGTGGAAGTACTTTTATGAGGATTAAACTTCAAGGTGCTCAGGAAACTAAATATTTTATAGGATTTGTAGCAAGAAAATGCCACAAGCAAGGTCAGAGTTTTAATAGCAAAAAACAAAGGTATTAAAATGTCTTTGTATTTGACATGACAAATCAGATTTCAACACATGAAAAGTCAAATTTTTGCCTTGATAGCACAATAAAATATTGTTGTGGATCACTAAAAATGTCTACTTTGGTAGTTTTTATTTTATCCAGTTAATAAAGCTAAGTTGGACTCATAGATAAACAAAGAACACCTTACAGCCAGCAGCTCACCTAGTCTTCAACACACCGAAAGAGAAATTGCTTTTGATCACATTTGTAGATGAGAAAACTGACACACAAGAGAATAAGGAACTTGCCTGAGGTTAGCACAGTTACAAAGTGACCCATAAGGAATAGAGCCCATGCAGTCTGGTGCCAGTGCTGCCATTCCGCTTATGTGCCTCCTCCATTGACAGCATATCTGTGCCCAGAAAAGCAAGTGAGGGAGACATTCTGGGAGCTGGACTGGTATTTGTATAAGTGCTGGGGATTGTGAGGGGTGTGGCCACTCTAAGATGCAGTCACATCCACCTCCATCTGCGTGGTTGCTTCACCTTGGACTTGGAGGCTACTGCTCAGCCATGTGGGCCTGCAAAACACCAGGCAGTCGCTGGAGCAGGAGTTAAGTTGACTGGGTTGGAGCGATTTGCTTTGGAAAAAGAAACAAACTGCAATCTCATAAATGCATGAGCCAATCTACTCAAAATTTCTCCCTGTACGGTCATGTCTCCAAAGCCATTCCCCCTCAAAGAGCCCTGAAACACAGGCATGGCTTATAAGGAAGAGGAGGGAAGGGTGTGGAATAGAAGTGCAGCTGGAGGTGGCCAGGGGTGCAGCGCCCTGGGAACATGCTGGCCTTTGGAAGGAAGGATGTGATTGGCATTCTCTCTAATCCCGGGATTCCAAAAGGAGGGGCAATGAACAGAGCGGAGGGGGGCGACGGCGCTGGCTGGCACATGTGTGGCTCTTTCATACCCGGTGTCACATGCGTGACTCACAGGGGCCTGTGCCTCCGGTTTGTGCCCCTTTCTGGAGTCTGACATCATGTAGAGGAGGAAAGGTTATCCTCAACCCTCTTGGGGTCTCTGGCTGGGCCTGAGAATGACACTGACAATGAAAGATTGAAGGAGAAAATACAGAGTTTTTATTGTTTTATTGAATGTTTACATGTGCACGGTGAATAAAGACCCAGAGAGGGATCAGGACAGGAAACGAATGACTTTTAGACAAAGAAGCAATAAATTTGTGAATAACTGACAAGACAGAGAGGTGTGGGCTGGGCTAGCAAACAGTGAGGAAATAAGCAGGAAGGCGAAGGCTGGCACAAGGTGGTTTGGACAGAGTCCCTGCCTCCGGCCATCAGAACGTCTTCCCTCCTCGTACCGGGAGGAGGGGGACCTGATCCGTCTGACCTCACTAGAGTGACCTTCCTACTTTTTCCATCTTAAAAAATGTCGTCAGGTTAATATATTTTATATGCCAGGGTGGCATATTTGGGGACAGTGTGTCTTGAACCACATCAGTAGAAACTTTAAACCTTCCAGGGAATCCCTTTTCCCCTTCTGCAAGAGCAAATGCATCCTGGACTTCAAACTCTGAACTTCAAGGTCAAATGCAACCTGCCTGAGTTCACTGGGTTCTCTCTGAGGGCAAGCTTGGGCTGGTCTTTCAAGACCTGCCCCACATCTCTGAAGAGTCTTGACTTATATTACCTGCTACTTTGTGTCCACTGGAACATTCTCCCTCTGCGGAAGTGGCAGTCCTGCAGGGTGAGTTCACCTGGGGAGACCAGTGTTTGGGTCCCACTCTCAGAGATTCAGAGCCAGTTGATCCGCTTTGGGAACTTGTAGGGCTGGGGTCTGGGTGTTCATCCTCAGCACCCGCCCCCTAGAACTTCAGCCAATCACAGAGCAAGTATTTACTGAACGAGTAGAACTAGTAGCACTAGCATCCTCTCTGCAGAGTCAAACACTGTTATCCGAGTTTTAACCTGAGGAGACTAAGTCTCAAGGGCATTAGATGATTTACCCACGACTACAGAGAGGAACCCGAATTTAATTCTTTTAATTCCAACTTTTCTTTTTTTAAAGATTTTATTTATTTATGCACACAAGAGCTGGGGTACAGACCAGAGGCGCTGGATGTGAGAGGATTCACCAGAGACAGAGTGAGGAGCAGAACAGGCAGACTGACTGAAGCACACTGCTGAGGGGAGCAGCAAGCGAGGCAGGAGAGGTCTGCTGAGCCTTGTGGGTCCCCTCCCCGGACAGGGATCGAACTCGCTGCTGTGCCGCAGATGCTTCACAGTGCGGTTTTTAGCCCACTACAGCATCAGGGAGGCCCCTTAATTTCAATAGTTCTACACCAGAGGGAAACTGAAGAACCTGTTCCATTTAAAGGAAATTTTTCCCTCGAGGTTATTTCAGCGCCATGTTTGGGCAAGGACTCGTGCTGGTCCCCTTCTCTGTAACCTATCTTGATGTCAAAGGGTCTCCTTAAAATCATGCTCCCTTAAAACTTTCTCCATACTCGTGTTTTTAATGAATTATGAGCCATTATTTATTCATAACCCATCTATAGCTGCCTTTATGGGGCAGAAAATGAACCACTTGCCAAAGTAATTACCCTTTTTATAGACTTAGAACAAATGCTCACAGCCCATTCCTTTCTAAATGGCTGTTGTATGGGTTTTCTACAAGGTGTTGGACCTGCCTGCGTGGCTATGCTTGGGATCCTATTTGAGATTCTTCTTCTCACTCCCTAGAAACCAGATCAATTTATTGCAGAAAGTTCGCTGCTTCTTGCACCAGGCATTTTCAATAAAATGGAACAGGTAGCTTAAGACTAACACAGCCTTCTCGAGCCACACGGGCTCATAACCTGATTGTTACAGATAACCAGTTATGTGGATGGTACAGTCACCAGCCAGGCAGCAAGAGGGGAAGCCTTGCTATTGGTTTAGCACATGACCGGAAACAAGGGAATTTGTGCTAAAAGAGAAATCACTACAAAAGCAAAAATAACTGTTAGTCTATTATTTTCACAACATTTATATTTAATAGTTATATTTAACATTCATATTTATAAATGTATACACACAGTCATATTGCTCATTTAGTAATTTCTATCATTTCTAAAATGAACTGAGCACCATGAAATTGCCTGTTAGTTATTCCATTTATAAATCTCCTTTGACTTCAGTTTTTACTGAATTTATGAATACTATTAGAAGTCCAAAATTTTCACTGAATATGATTTCTAGAGATGATGTTAAATATCTAAAGATGACGATGATGATGATGATGATGATGATGATGATGACGATGATGATGATGATGACGATGATGATGACGATGACGACGATGATGATGATGATGATGATGATGATGATGATGATGATGATGACGATGACGATGATGATGATGATTTCTTCCATAAATGGATTTCTTATGGGCAGTGTATGATGCATGTTACATGTATTCTTTCATTTGCTTCTCACATGTGGTAGATCCTAAAATTATTGCCATTTCACAGGTGAGAAACTAAAGCACAGAAAAGCTAAGCAACTTAAACCAAACCCCACACCTACTTGGTACCAGAGTCAGGGCAGGGCTGAATCTGGTCTGACCATGGACTTCACAAGCTTTATGACCTCACTCTTCATGCACCTACTGGAACACATTACAGTCAGTTAACTTGAGGCAGTCTACAGCTTTCCTAGCTTTACTCAGAATGTCTAAGACAAAAATATCTACTTTAGAGTATTTTAGCATTCAGCTTACTTCTGCTTGTGCTTCAAAATAATCAGTATGCATATGAAGAATCTGAAAAATGAATAAGACACGGTTACCGACCTCCAGGAGCTCACTATAGAAAAGAAAAAATACAAATGTCTCTAATTCAAAACAAACTGAGACTAGTAGTATAATGATTTTATGCATATTACTGTACACCTGTTTCTGCAGAGGGATGATATGACTGAGAGTTTTATAAATGTAACATTCTCCAATATGGATGTTTGTGTGTGTGTATACACGTACCTGATATGTATGTACACCCAGCATGTATATATAACTAAGGTGTATATAAACACACACAGAGACTAGTACCAAACATCATTTAATCTTTGTTGATTCAGCAGGCACCAAGGAAGACTTCCTCGGCACTACTGCACTCCTGAAAGTGTGAACAGTCTAGAAGAAGTTGACCTGAATTTGTGATGACCCCAAGATATACCCTTAAAAATGTGTGTGTGTTTGAATGCTGCTACATGTTTCTCTAGAGATCTTTCCTTGGCAAAGTGAAGAAAGTCATTCCATTGACTTGAACTTCCAGATAGTTCAGCATTTGGAAGATCAAATGTCTACTCTAGAATGTGCTTATGAGCCCAGTACCTTGAATGGAGATGCCTGAATAAATGCATGGCTTTCATTTTATTCATCTGGACTTCTTTCCATAGTATATGTTCTATGCAAGTCCTCTCTTCAAAGTCTGCACCTGTACCAACAATCTGTTTAGGTGACCATTCAACAGGCTCTTTCCAAATGGAGGTCCTCGTAGCTGCATTCAAGCACTCTGAGAAGCTAAGAGAACAGGGTTCTGTAATGCTGTTCTGACAGAGGCCCTCAGCAGCAGTATCTTGCTCTGGGCAACCATGCATGGTGCATATTCTGGTGCCCTGTGTGACGTAGGAAGTCACGTGGGCTTTGAAATCAGAGAGACACAGGTTAAAATTCCTACACAACAAAATTCTGTTTAACTTTAGCATCTTTGCCTTTAGTATAGAAACATTATCTACAAAAGGAGTCTAGTAAAAATGAAAAGGGTAAATATATGTAAATGCATCTGTCAAAATGCTTAGCAAGTACTGTCACCAAAGAGAGACAGAAAAATAAGAATAAGAATATGAAAGAGAAGGAGGAGGAGGAGAAGGAGGAGGAAAGAAAAGCTTAATTTCTTCCTGTGAAATAAATTACCCCAAAACTTAGCAGCTTAAAACAACAAACATTTACTCTCTTATGCATGCTCTGTGGCCAGGATTTGGGAGCTGTTTAATGGGTGGTTATGATGCAGGGTCTTCCATGCATCTGCAGTCAAGCTGGAAGCTGGCAGCTGTGGTCGTCTGAAGGTTCAAGAGGGGCTGGAGGGTCCACTTTCAAGCCAGTCTGCAGCAGGCCTCAGAATATTTGCTTCCAAGCACACTCACATAGCTGCTACAGGCCTCTGTCCCTTGCCATGTGGTCTTCTCCATGAGCTGCCTGCATGTGGCAGGATGTGGCATGGTGATCCAAAGAGAAAAATTCAGAGACTGTCCAAGATGGAAATCTCATCATTGTGTAACCTGATCTTGAGGATGACAGCCAGCTACGTCTGCTATGTTCTATTCACGGTAGTGGATCAGTCATTCCTACTCACACTCTAGAGGAAGAGATTGGTTACACGAGAGCATGAAAACCAGGATGTGGGGCGACTGGGGAGTATTTTAGAGAATGAACTTTAAAAGCATATGCTAAATAAAAAGACTCAAAAGCTGCATACTATCCATTTATAGGATTTTCTGGGAAAAGTAGGGAGTGTGACTCAAAAGGTGCATGCAGAATTTTAGGGGGAAGTAAAATGATCCCATGTCCTGATGTTGGAGGTAGTCACATGACTGCACACATCTGTCAAAGCCTATCAAACCGTCTACTGAAAAGGACTGCTTCTATTGTAAGCTAAATTATACCTTAAGACAAATAAGCCAATTATTTTCTGAGTGTCTTGTTTAGTAGCTTATCATATCTAACTAATAACAACCAACTCATACTTTAAACATTCTACCTTGAAGTCTCTCCACCCAAACAAGTACAAACAAGTAGCACAACCATCTCAGGATATCTCCCTGTTCATGTCTGTTCTATACTACACTGCACACTTGTATAGCAACACCCTTTCATAAGTCCTTAGGACGAAAACAGTGTCTCCTCCCACAGTTACCCAGTTGTCTTGTGGGCACATGGCACGGTATTAACATAGCTCTGCTCCTTATTCATCAAGTCCAGAATTATCATCTTTGTCTTCCAAGAAATGTTTCATTTTATTAACTCCTTCTAAACTGCAGAATCTTCATTTCCAATGGTAAATCTGGAAATAAACTTTCTCTTTTTTATATCGAACAGGGTCAGCGATACTAAGGTGAAGGAGACCATGAGGAGGGTGGGGAGAAGGCATGCTAAGGTTAGAGAAGAATGGCAGGTAATTTACTCTACAACCTACCTTGCCTCTCCTCCCATTTCATCTTTCAAATTCAAACCATTTTAGGAAACAATCTGTCAAAGTTTAAAAGTTCCTGTGGATGTTTTTAACTACCACACAGTTCCTTGGTAATCAAAAGAGCAACCTTCTTCTGAGCTATGAAAACAAATTCACAGGAGAAAACATTTTTAGAAATGTAATCTCCATGCCACCCCCCCCCAAAAAATGAGACTGTATACTTTTCAGTAGTGATTTTGACAACGTTATTTATTACTCCACAGTAACATATGGTGCACAAACACATTTCAGGTCCATGGATGTGGATTCAAGACTTCTTTTGTAAAGAGATTCTCAGTTCTGTCCTTAACTGTCTGCAGAAACAGCTGCCACCGCTGCACAATACGCAGCTCTTGATGGCATTTGGTAGATTGACAACAACAACAAAATCGGTACTGAATGTACTATTGATGTCATAGGCATAATTATATTACCGAACAGTTGCTGAAGTCTATTCTTAACATAAATGTCAATAATAGGCATATAAAATAAAAGATTTTATAAACCTGTTAGATAGGGGGAAAGAGACTCAAATTTACAGAATTAAAGTGAGCTAGGAAGGTTCTTAGCTACTTTCTAAACCCTATTGCCTGTTGTCAACCTTCATCTTCCTTAATTTCTCTCTTCTTCCTTTTAATTACTCTCCCTTTGCTCTTCTAAAATACTGCACTCTCCTGGTTCTCATCCTGTCTACTTCTCTGAGTACACCCCTGCCCTTCTTCTAACTTCTGCTCTTGAGCAAGCTTTTTAAAGTGGCTAAGAGAATGAGCATAGAGTTAAGCATAAGGTTGGATACCAACCTGGTGACTCAGTAATCCTGGAAAATACTCAATATCTATAGACCCCAATGATCCCATCTACCTAATCAAGATCGTAGTGAAGCTCCCTCCAGGATATTTCAATTTTTGAAATGGAAATTTCATAAAAGATCAGCAACAATTATAACAATATAGTGGAATAAAAACGATGTGAATGAGGCCTTTCCATGTCTCTGTCTCTCTCAAAGTATCTTATACATAATATTTTCAGAGCACAGTTGACAACAGGTAACTAAAACCAAGGAAAGCAAAACCACAACTGAGGGGGCTGGGATACTATATGTTTTTAACTATTCAATAAAATAAATTTGGTCTCATATTTTTTCATTAGTATATGGGACCAACATTTTGACTTGTTGGGATCTTTTAGAATTCACGTCTGCTATGCAGACTCTGGGGTACAATTTCCCTTAAAAGCTCTCGCAAGGAATTCATTAGCCCCATTAGCCACCCATCCCTTGGATTAGATCTTGAGCTGGGGCCATAACTTCATCCTCTCCATTAACAACAGGTCCTCTGACTACTTTCAGGTAATAAAATGTCCAGTCCAGTCTCATATCCAAACTCCAGACTCTCAGTCAGTCAACTTTAGTTTCTTTTTCCAGTCTGGGTCTCCCATAAGAATAAACTTCTCTTTTCTCACTCTCTGTCTCATTCTTGAGCTGAGGTTTGGGGGCTCCCCAGGATGGCTAAGGGGGCTGGAGGGGAAGGGACAGAAAAAGCCTTCTGGGTATGGCTGGGTACTTTTATGGGTCCCACCAAGAACCCTCTGATGGGGAGGAAAAAATTCCCCTCCTTCCCGTGTAGGTTTTTTGGCTGGCCTAGTCATTAAGCTGACATAAAACAGATTAACAGGAGAAACACAAATGTAATTGTGTCTGTGATTACATAAGAGAGAGAGGGAGCGAGAGGGCTATTTATTAGCATCTGCTTTGAGCCAGGCTTCAGAGTAGGTTCTCTGCACAAGCTGTCATTTCATCCTCATGTCAACCCAATGGGGTAGGTGTTCTTTTCCCTGCCTACACCATGCATCACCATGCATCACCCTGCAATATTATAAATGAGGAAACCTAAGTTACTATCTTATTAAATCCATATACCTAACCCCCAAATCACAAAGTCTTCAAAAGGGGGGGAGGGAGGGATGACAACTCTATGAGAACCACTAAAAGAGAGCTAACCCATTCTCCAAACCCATGGAGAAAGGGTGTGGGTCCAACTGCTTTTGCTGATTCACGATGAGTGCCACTAATGTGTGCTGCTGATTCAGTCAAAGAGATTTGGGATCTTAGGAAACATCCTATCAAAATTTGACATGGTATCTTACAAAACTAAACTCCTCTGCTCAGAATTTCAGGTCTCTACCAGTTACGTCCTTGACTATTCTCAACTTCCCAGCATGCACCCTCTACTTCACCCACAGAATTGCTCTATCAATCCAAGAAAGTCATAGTTGCTTTCTTTTCAACACAGACCTTTAGAGCATGATATACTTCCAATCCAAAAAAAATGTATCCAGCTCTTTAGCAAAGTGCTTGTTATTCTCTATGAAGCTCCAACTCAAAACTCAAATCTTGAAATGACTTTGCCAGATTCATATCATTCTCAGCATTCTTTACAAGTTTCCAATTTTTCGTAAAAGGGGGGAAAGGAAAGGACTTAAGGAGGAAGCAAAGAAAGACACAAAGTCTTGCAATTGGCTCTCAGTACCACTAGATGGGGATCTTATGATGGTGAGATGAAGCGCCGACTCAAATTTCTAAAAGAAACCAGGAAACTGATCAAATAGAGGCTGAAGCTTATGAAGGTAGATGACACAGACTAGATATGTACATATAGATATAGATTATATCTAGCTATATACAGATCTACATACAGAGGTATAGACTGCTATACCTCTGGTTGTGATCATTCTTTCATAATTAGCATGACCAAGGAGCACTACCCCCTCCCTCTGAAATACTCTTTAGAACTAGACAGGGAGGTTTAAATTATGTTATCATAATATGATATCTGTGTGGATGGATTTCCATCTCATGTAGGATTAATCATCCCATCGAAGAAGTAATCGGACATGGCATAGGGGTCACATGTAACACTCAATTCTGAATCTGATATGAAGAATGAACCAACTCATATTTTAACGTGCGAGTGTGGATGAGCCTGAGTGAACACTTTGGCTCCTTAGCTGCCAGGCCCCAGCCGTCTACCCTGCCCCAAGAGGAGGCCTTTTCACATTACCCTACCTAGGTGACGGTTCAAGATGAAATCAAATCCCAGCACGTGGTGAGACACCAAGAGATATGATCATCATTCTTATCTTTAAAAAATTTAGCACCGATATGGGTAACTACATGAAAAATTGGTAAAAACCTAAGTTATCTGAATACTCGTTGTCAACGAATGATGAATTAGAAACTAAATGCTAGAGATAAAAGCTCTAAGACTTTAGAAATGAGAGCCGGGGCCTCCCTGGTGGTGCAGTGGGTTAAGCAACGCACTATGAAGCAAAACCGCAGTCACTGCAGCACGAGTTCAATCCCTGCTGCTGGCTGGGGGTGGGGGGGACCCACATGGTGCAGCAGACCTCTCCTGCTGTACCCGCTGCTCCCCTCAGCAGTGTACTTCTGTTGATCTGCCTGTTCTGTTCCCTGCTCTCTGTGGTGAATCCTCTCACCCCCCACGCCTCTGGCCTGTACCCCAGTGCTTGTATGCATAAATAAATAAATCTTTTAAAAAAAAAAAAAAAGAAAGAAATGAGAGCCACTGTAAGTCAGGCTAGACAGGCCTGCTCAGATGCGGTGGGCCTGCGACCTGCCCTTGATGATCAGTAGTTCTGGGAACTACATACTCAGACACGCCGGCTGACTTTTTGTAACACCTGGAGTCTGATTTGTCCTGACTTTTTGTAACACCTGGAGTCTGATTTGTCCTGAAAGGTCTAATTTTGCTTGTATTGTGACCATGGCCAAATTCCCTGTATACGAGCCAAAGCTCCATCTGATAATTATACATTTACTGGAATTCATTTGTGACTCCAAAATTTCAGCTTGTTTGTCTTGGACTGAAGCCCTGCACAAGGCTAAAGTTAGGGGACACTACACCTAACCCCTAGGGGCCCTGGCTGCTCTCTGACCGCTCGGTCCCAACTGCAGCATCTCAGCTGGGGATCTCATGCCCAGTAGCACCCAAAGCTGTCCCCACCTCTTCCTCATCGTTCCTGTACAGCAAGCACCAGGCCTGGCAGGGGGCTACAGAGATGGTTAAGATACTGCTTTTATGGACAGGGGCGCCGAGTCCTCACAGCCTTCAGCCCAAGACCCTGAGTGCACCTGCAGTGGCAGACGAAGGGAGCTAAGGGACGCGGGGTCTCCTGGAAGAGACAGTGCAGGGTGGGTCTTGAAGGCAAGCAGGCCAGGGGAGAGAGCCTTGGGAGGGAGACCACAAGAGGACAAAGACAGGGACATGAGACACGCTGGGCAACGGTACACTAGGGCTGGCTCCTTTGATTGCTAGGCATTCAGGCATCTCCAGCTGGTAAACCTCTGACATAGCCACAGTGGGAGTGTTTACACCATGTATATAGACAACTGCTACCAATGAGGACATTTTTATGGGAGAGCCAGTTTAACAACACATCATTGGATCATGTATGTGAGGGGAAAACAGCGATTTGTTAATGTTAAAGTAATGGGACTTTCGTTCCAAGCACCAGAAGTTTATGCTAAGGACTTGGGCTTTCGTGTGGACTCCAAAGTAGCTGCAGATCTTTAGAAACAGACAGGACCAAGAACACGAAACTGTCAGTCCCTTCTGGCTTTCAGCTTTGCTTTTTCTGCTAACTGCCCATCTATGTCTGCCTCATTTTTCTCTCTCTCCTTCCTACTTTCATTCTCCTGGTGACATTTCCGTCTGTGCTTGGGATAGCCACAAACACGGTTGATAAAGTTCTTAAAACTTAAGTGTAAAAGATTAAACTCCTGAGAAACACTTGTTTCGCCATCTCTGTTACAGTTCCAGAAAGTCCTAGACACAGACAAGCATTGTAACGCGTTCACTCTTTACTTCCGGATGAAGTGGGTATGGTGTGGGAGATGTGACTCAGGGAAAAACTGAAATTGATTCCTGTTTGGTCAAATGTCCACCTCAGAGCCAAGCAACTGTGGCCAGACGTTACGTGGACACTGCAGACTGCACAGCAAGCGTATGGCTGTCTAGGGCAGCATTCCCAGAAAAAAAGGAGGTTCAGGGCGGGTAAGGATTCGAGATGGAGGAGGAGAGAGGCTGGCAAAAGGTAAGCCTGCAAGGCAGTAAGACTTTTGTGTGGCAGGTTTGGGCTTTACCTAATGGGTGACTCAGGGAACAGGGAAGCAGGGGGCCCCTGGGGAAGGGCATTGTGATCTGATTCTGTCTGGTGTAAACTGCCATGACCCTGTGGTGAAGGATGAGTCTGTGACAGCTCAAACTTGGGACAGAGAGAGCCATCGGGATGCAATTCCTCCCACCCAGGCAAGAATTTATTTCATCTTACACTGTGCTTTCAGTAAAGTGTTTTGCTTCCTCTTTTCTTTCTGCTGCTTGCATCATACTAATTTTCATTCTTCCCTTATTAATCTGCAAGTCCTCACCAAACTATTAGTTATTCTTCTTCACCCAAAGGTCATGAGGAACCTCAGTTATTCCTTTGCTTTATATTAAACAAGAGGCAAACCATTTCCACACAGCAAGGCCTTTTAATTCCCTATTGTTGCCTCCCTTAATAAGAAGCGACCTTTATAAGGCCATTACTTCCAACTTTTTCCCTTCAACCTTCAGACTCCTCACTTCCCAAGGTTTATTATAATGGCTTAGTAATCTTCATTTTACCTCCTTTTAATAAGGAAGCATAGGGTAGTGTTAAGAATAATAACACATAAGAAGAAAGAGGATGAATTGAAGTAGACAGGACTGGAAAAGCAGGGGAGAGACAGGGAGACAGCCAAGAAGGCCTAGAGGGAACAGGAGGCCCCAGAGCAGTAAGAGAACAAAAGGAGATGGAAAGACTAAAATTGCACTGCATTTATCTTTCGCTGTTAGCCTCTGTTTCTTTGTTGGACTGCATTTATACCAAGACTGCTCTTCCTGAGGCTCCAGACATATATAGGTTATGGTGTGCCAAGTCTTTTTGTAAAAGTTGTTATTTTAAAACTGTCCAGTCATGCTTTGGGAGTTTTTAAATTGAAACAGAAATACAGAAAAGGAACACTATGATAATGCGATTTATAAGACATATATACATATATATATATTTGGTCATTCTCGTATAGATATATATGGTCTCATATATACTTGGTCTTCATCCACAGTTCCTATTTTACAGCTCCCAAAGTTCTTGGGCTTTTCCAAGTTTTAAGAGTGACCAAAGTGTTTTGTTATGCAAATGAAGTAGCTTTTGGGAAACACCTGCCCCTAGGGGTTAGTTGCCTGGAGAACCAACCATGTGATTAGAAGGTTAAGAATTCCAGTCCCTTTCCCAAGCCTCCTGGAGAGAGGGGGGCTAGAGGTTGACAATAGGCAATGATTTAATTCATTATGCCTGAAAAATCATCTTCACAAAAGCCACAAAAAGGGAACTTTAGGGAGCTCCTGGGCTGATGAACATGTAGAGATTTAAGGAGGATGACACCCAGAGAGGGCATGAATTTTCCACAAATTTTGCCATAGACTACCCTGTACACTCTTCCAGCTGGCTATGCCTAAAATATATTCTTCATAGTCCATCACTGACCTAGTGAGCACAGGGCTTCAGAATTCTGAGCCTCTGTAGCAAATCAGTTGAATCACTGAGGCCAGTGTCTGATGAACCTCTGCTCTATAATCATTGGGTCAGAACTCAGTGAGCTTGCGACCGGAACCTGGAATCCAAGGATAGGCTCATGGGAACTTCCAATCTGTCAGCTGGTCAGAAGCCCAAGTGGCAGCTTAGGCTCGCAGGTGGGGGCCGAAGAGGAGGGCAGTCTTGAGAGACCAAGCACTAAACCTATCTCTAGGTAAATAATGTCAACTTTGAATTAAAATCTTGAACACCATCCTGGCATCTGAGAATTGTGTGGGGGGTGAAGAAGCCTCAGTACACATCCAGTGGAATTTGGTCCAGGAACCCTGAACAACCACTAAGTGAACAACTCAATGAATTTTCACAAACGGAATAGAATCTGCCTATGTAACCATGACCCAAATGCAGGGTAAAATATTACATGCACCCAGGAAGCCCCCCTTGTGCTCCCTGTTAACTATAAGGAGAACTTGCTTTTAATAGGATAGATTAGTTCTGGCCAGTTTTTATACTCTCTTTCTATAAATAGACTTGTGGTTTATTTCTCTTGGGTTTAGTTCCTTTTGTTCAACATTGTGTATGTGTTTGCAAAAATCATGGAGTACCTTCATCTCATTGGGACACTGCCTCATAAGCTCATCCTCTTAACCTCTGCTTTGCACAATAACTAGTACAACGTAATGTTCCATTTAATCTGTCACTAACGTGCCATGATCACGCTCTCCTCATCATCTGCTCATGTTACCATTTTTCTTGGACAACAAATCCCAAATGTATTCATTTTGCTGAGGTGTCACATTTTAAATAGTTTCTCCCCACTCCTACCCCATTTTTTCAATATCTATACATGTGTATGCCTTTTAAGATTAGAATCTAGGTTATTCATTATGTGGAAACAAATGCAAAAACTATCTCTGAAAAAGGCAATGCACTGTGGGTGCTCAGAGCTTGCAGTGAGTAGTACATGCACACAGTGAGTTCTACTGCAAGAATATTCCACCTTATTGGAGTCGATGTTTAACCCCACATCCAAAATGTAGAAAATGACTCTTCCAAAATAACTGGCAACACACTGATGACCTTGACATGTGCATTAATTATTTTAACTTTGGAGTTTAATGAAAGATGGAGTAGACATTCCCATTTCATGACTTCACCCAATAGCCATTTCCTACTTGCAGTGAAAGAGGAGGAGAAGGAATTGGAGAAAGGAGGTAGAGAAATCCAGATGGGAATAGACCTTACATCCGTCATTGACTAGATTATGACAAAGTCAGATTTCACAGGTGCAGTCAGGAGACAGGTGGAAACATTTATAATTTGCAGTAAACACTGTCAGCCTGGCAACTGACTCTCTATAAATACTATGGTGAGGATGAGAATTTAGGAGGAAAGTTCTGCCAACCAGCCTAAACAATTTTTCTACATAGTTGATCAGTTCTTCGTTTGGAAAGAAAAATGATTTGGAAAGTTTTGCATATTAAAGTAGCTTTCAGCCCAGGAAAGAAAGCTAGATTTAAGAGCCCAAATATCTCAGTATCAGTTCTATCTCTGCCATGTGGTAGCTGTTTGACTCTGGACAAGTCATAGCATCTCTGTTTCTTCACTTTTGAGTCCCAATAAATAAATAAATAAATAATTCCACCTTGCTCCTGGCCAATAATCTTGGGAGAAGATAGTTCCCTTGGGAAAATGAGCTTTACAGAAATACAAAAATACAGCTAATGCTATAAATGTTTACACTGCATCCTTCTGTTAATTTTTCTGTTTTGCCAGTGCATCCTGGCCCATGTGGAAGGTCCACAGCACACAGAGGCAGTGTTGGGCTTGCCCCCATGATGCCCGTAAGTAGAGAGTGTGAGTGTGGGTGTGTTGGTGGGGGGTGGGGTACCGAGGAGAAAGCAGGGGCCCTGAGGTTCCAGATTATCAATAAACATTTTTGAAAGTAAAGACAAATTGGAAGAGATGGAAAATGAAATCATTTTATTTTCTCAAAGAAGGCCAGGACCCTCCGGGGAACACCTTTCTTGCAGTCTCAGTAGAGAAGGCCAGCACGGCAAGGTGAGGCCTCCAGGGATGCACCCCCACCCTGATCTGAGAGCCTGCAGTCACAGGCACCCTACCTCAGACCTGCTCAAATGGGTCCCAAAGGGATGAGTACCCAGTGAAATAAGCCAAAAAGACCAGGGAAACTATCAGATGGTTTCACTTACAGGAGGAATGTAGAGGAAACAAACAAGGGAGTAAGGAAAAGAATTAATTACAATAAATTAAAAATCAAAATCAACAGACAACTATAAATCTGAGACATTCCCTAGGAGAGGAGGGGGGAGAAGAAACAAAATGGGTGGAAGAGCTCATAGGACCATGGTGATGGCGCACGGTGAGTTGGGGGTGGGAATTTCACAGGGACAAGAAATATACACTGTACAAAAATGAAAAATAATGTAAAATATATATAAAATTTTAAAAAGGGGTGAGCACCTTTAGCATTTGGATGTGACAGGGAGGGAGCAGTCATTTTCTCCAGCAACATGATGACCTCGGGTAGCAGCTAGAGCCTGCGGGATGGGATGAGCGTGGGTTTGTACACAGAGAATAGAAAGGTTTTGTCCACACACTGTGGCCTCAGTTCCACAATGAGGCACCCTATCTCAGACCTGCTCAAATGGGTCCCAAAAAGGATGAGTACCCAGTTAGCTGGGTAGTACCGCTTTAGCTGCCTCATTGTGGAACTGAGGCCACAGGGTGGGGGTGGGGCACAGAGTGGGGAAAGGGCACAGAGGACAATGGCAGAGGCTGAGGGCCTTGGTGGTGGGTGTGTTGCAGGGACACACAGTGAGGACGTGGGACCCAGTGCTCTGAGTCATATCAGGGTTGTCAACCAATGTTACCTCAGTTTTGAAAAAGGTATTTCCAGCCCACCATAGGGCTCTAGGGGTAAAAGTTATGGGCTCTGGCCTCAGGGCATCAGTCTAGTGATTACCCAAAACATAAGATAATAACATCAGGTAGAAAGTGCAAAAATGAAAACCCGTAAATCATGGGTCCAAAATTCTCATTTCATAGGTGACAAACCTGAGGCCAAGAGGGAGACTAAATCACTGGTCCAAGGTCCTGAGCTGGTGATGCCACACCAAGGAGCCAGGTCCCCATCTTAGATAATTTCTCCTTTAACCTGCTCCCGACCTTTTAGTTTCTTCCCTCCCCTAGCAGAGCAAATGCTTACTTAGTACCTCAAATGTGCCCGGACTATGTTAAATGTGTACATGGACATTCTGCTTTTAGACTTCCAAAGAAGTCTCATGGGTTTATAATAACATGCTATTAGTTATAATTTTACAAACAAGTAAGTTGCTTCTGGAAGAGATCTAATCTACCCCTTCGTCCAAGGTTCTAGAATTGTGGCCAGGCATAGAAATCTAGCCTGTATTTCAGAGCACCTCTTGTAGTTAGGCATGGCCACTGATTTATTTTTCTCTTCCACTTCATACTCAGAGCTTTGAAAGGGTAAGAACACTCCCTCAGTTCTCTGCCTCCTCTTTTGCTGACTAAATGCAGGTGCTGTGAAGGCTCTTGGAGAAACCAGAGGCCTGGGACAGAAGTCAATTCTCTGGTCACTACGTGGAAGTGAGCCTCCAGCCAGTCTGAACACCTGCCCTAGATTGTTAATTGAACAAGAAATGATTTCTATAGCGGTTGAGTCATTATACATTTGGGTCTGTATTTACAGGGGTTAGCTATTCAAACTCTCACAGAGCTAGAACCTAGCTAGCATGTTAAGTAACATAGTCAGAACCACATAACAGTGCAATGATTTGGCCATGATTTTTGCTAAGCTCTAAGTCTACAGTCTAAATACTAAAACTGAGAGTGAGACACAAGGTAATCCTATGTTCAAGAGGACATGGTTAACATATGAGAAATTCTATTAGTATATCTTTAAATATACATGTCAGTGCAGTTGTCCATAAACACATTATTGAAGATTTTAATGATGGGACGGACAATGTCTGTCCTGACCTGAGCGCCTTGACTGCAGGGTGGAAGTGGGTCCTCGGTCACGTTTTGCTCTTCAATTTGCTGCCAATTACACTCAGCTTTTAAACCACAGAAACCTTTATAGGTACCACTAGGTTTTCTCTGATAACTGATTAATTAATCTTTCCCTTCAAGCTTTCCTCTTTTACAATTTAGGAGGAAGACAGAAAATCACTTCTCTAGCTTTTCCTGCTTTGTTATCCTCCCTGGAGACTCCAGGCAGTGATTTTTTTTTTTTTCAGGATCTGTGGCTGGGGGCTCTTTATAAATGGAGTCAGTCACCAGACACTCCCATCCGCCCTAACATTGTGAGCCTCGCTGCCCTGCGCCTGCTGCAGCCCATGGCTGTGCTTCCGGAGGAGGCTGCACGGATGCACAGAAGTCCGACTTTTCTGCCAGCCATATAGGTCATGTGACCTCGAGGGCTGCAAATCCTCTGTAACACTTCTAGGTTTCCAAAGTACAGTCTGGCCTCTTCGTGGTCAAGAATTTTGGTCTAACACCCAGCACTCAAGGGCATCCTGTTAGTATACTCTTCCTCCCTGGGCTTTTGGGGACTTTTCCACTTATTTTTGCTGTGTAACAAATTATCCCCAAACTCAGTGTCTTAAAATAACATGTATCTGCAATTTGGGCAGGAATGAGTGGAAATAGCTGGCTTCTGCTCCACTTTATTTCAACAGGTATGATTCACGGCTGAGAACTGAAATCACCTGAAGGGAACTTACTCAGGTATCTGGTTAATGCTGGGCTCAGTCTGTCCGATGCTGGTGACTACACACAGCATTTTGCTTCGCCATGTGACCTGGGTTCCCTCACAACATGGTAGCCAGATTTCACAGGTATCTTGAGAGAGAGCGTGAGCCAAATGGAAGTCACTTCACCTCTCATGACTTAGCCTTAGAAGTGTCACTTCCACCACATTCTAGTAATTGAGACAGTTGCAAAGTGTCCCTCACTCATTTCAAGGCATAGGAAAATAGACTTGGTCTCTTGAAAGGAGGGTGGAAATTTTCTGAGCCTACCCCAATATTTCTGAGCAGAAGTACTGCACCATTTTGGGAAAATAAATGACAGGGATTCTGGTGAGAATGATGTTATGGTTCTCTTGCTTGAGAATTTTCTTTCTTGAAATTTCTAGTTATCATAATTAAGGTTATGTCAAGTTGCACACTTCAGATTTCTTGCTCTTTGACTTAATGTTTAAAATTAAAACCAATATTCTCAATAGTTGTATGGGAAAAATAGAACACAGACTCATGCTTTCATTAAAAATTATTGTTTAGAGCAATGAAATCAGCGAGCGTAATCTTACATTGATACTTGTTCTTTTGCTGGTAGGAGACATAATTCTTCAAGAGCTTTCACAATAAACTCTTGCTGTCTGCACACGCATTTCCATCCGTTCATGGGGGACATGGGAGGTGGTCCAATTTCCTTCACTGTCGTTTGAAACAAACTTTTGCTGCATTGAAGCAAACACTTTCGCTTGGGAAAAAATCACTTATAAAATTATTGGATGAATATATTTCAGTGCACTTGAACTAACAGTTCTCTTGGATCTGTCTAAAGCCTCCTGCTGAGGACGAGGCATGATTTCAGCACAGTCGTCAGATGTGGCTGTGAAAACTGAAGCTTTGAAAAGCAAGCAAACCTAAACTGATTAACCCATGAGGTATGTTCAGATTGGCCATCCCGGTAAATTTCCTCAAAAGAAAAGCCAAAACTTTGTGCTTCCAAAGTACACCACGAGATTGGAAGTGGCTGTTTATCTCACGGAGACATCCCTGGCTCACCAACTCATTTTAGTGCATGTTCCTACTCACTGATCTTCGTGAAATAGATCCAAGTTCCAGTGCTCGCTGTCTTCACCCTGGTAGAAGCCTCAGCTTCTGTCTCCCCCTCCAACCCATGTTCTGACTGTCAGTCCCCATGTTCTGACTGTCAGTCCCCAGTTCAGTGGACATGATGTGAAACTAACATTTCTTTACCCAGCATGAAAGCTATATCTGACGTTGTTCCAGCTTCATCTCCTCCAAAATGCTTCTTCTCCAAGATGAACTGAGATCTCCCAGCAGAACCTGGACGTTTTAGTATCGTACCTCAGCTCCTGCCACTCTCTCAGCCCCAAGGATTCTTCTCTTAACCTCTCCAAATCCGACCGATTTTTCAGGACCTCACGTAACAGCTTTCATGCAGCTTCTCCTAACTCCTGCTCCTGGCAAGGATTTCTTCTCCTCGAAATTCTTGGAGCACTTTATTGTCTGCACCTTCTAGTCACCTACACTTGCTTTCCTTACCTTGTGTGGGAACTGGGGATGGCATTCAAGGCCCCTTCATATCCCTTATGCCTGCCTTTCTGGCCTCACCCTTATAACTCTCCCACATATGCCTAGGCCTAACTCGTGGGGTACACAGATGCTGTCCCTCCTCTCTGCCCCTTCCTGCTGTTTTCTCCTCCTGGAAGGTCCATCTTCCACTGCTCTTATCCCTGCAAGCTCTCAAGGTTGTGGATTCAGGAGCTGAGTTCTCACTCTCTAGAGAAGCTTTTGCCAGTATCTCAAGGGTGGAGGGTATGACGTCCTCCTCTGTGAATATAAATCCATTACAACATGGCTTTAATTATTTAGGGTGCACATCCCATCTGCTAGCCCACAGATCTTTAGAGTTTGCAACTGCAGAACGACCATTTTTTACCAAAGGAGAGAAAACAGAGTGGTTGAGATTCTGCATATCTTCTGGAGTCAGATGACTTGGCCTCCAACATTTAGCATTCCAAGATCTTGGTTGAGGTCACTCACGTTCTCTGTATGCAGTTTTCTCTTCTAACCAATTTGGATACTCACAGAACAACTCAAAGAGTTGCCAGGACTGAGTAGGAAATGCAGCACCATGACAGTGTTGGACACACACAAGGTACTTAAGAAATAGTAACTTGTTAGAAGCAATAAAGACACAGAAACCTAAAATGAGGAGACAAGGACAGACTGGGGACACCTGGTGGGGAGGGGAGGGGGAGGGTTGAGGGAAGATGGGAGCACGGGGGACTGAGGTGATGGTGCACTGGTGAGATGGTGATGGGGAATACATGGGGATTACAATTGATGGCAAGCATATGTAAATTTTATATTAATAAAAAAAACAAAATAAAATAAAATAAAAGCCAAAAAAAAAAAGAAATAGTAACTTGTTAGAAAGACTATCAGAAATAATAGCATTATTCATATTACCTATCATTATATGCCAGATCCCTACTGGTAGGGGTAAGATCCTGATCCAGAAAAAGGACATTCATGGGCCAACTTTCAAAATTTAAATAAGGGTTGTAGGTTTATTAATAGTTTTGTGTCGGTGTTCAGTTCCTAGCTTCAGTACATGTGCTGTGGACTCGGTTGGGGAAAACTGAGTGAAGGTATATAATGAAGCTCTATGTAGTATTTTTGAAAGCTTTGAGTGAGCCTAAAATTAAACTCAGAATAAAAAGTTCTAAATTTCTGCCATGGATGAGGCGTGTGTATTCTCCAGAGGCTCTGCCGGCGGCTGATGGCCCTGCAGCCCTGCTCAGCGGCTGCCTGAGCACACGTCTGGACCCACTTCAACAGGAGGGTTGAATGGCTCATTCATTGTGCCTTGGAAGATCATTCGGTGTTTGGTGTCCCTTGGCAACTCCCCAGTGAACTGTGAACACCCAACAGACAAGGCTATTTAATTCTCTTGCTGCCCCCAAAGGACCTAGCTTTGTCCACTGTACATTCACTGCAGATAGCACTAATGACACTGAATTATTTTAAGGTTTTTATTTATTTTTACATAGAAAAACTGGGTGTAGGCTAGAGGTACAGGGGAGAGAGATGAGAGGATTCACCAGAGACCGTGGGGAGCAGAACAGGTAGGTCTACAGAAATACACTGCTGAGGGGAGCAGGGGGCAGAACAGAAGCCATGTGCTGTGCCATGCCAGGAATCAAACTCAGGCCTTTGTGGTGGGCTGTCTCGGGGTAGCACGCTGAGACTTAACCCCCAGGGCACAGGGAAGCCCCTGTGAGATTGGATTTAATCAGCACTTCTCTCTATACATTCCCAAGAAAATCTTAGTGGATAGACTGCAAGCAATAGTGACCTCTTTCCCAAGATACGGGAGGTTTCTTTAAAGTCATTACTGTACCTCAGAACACAGGTGAACATTTTTGGACTCAAATCTTCTTCTAAATGTACCTTACCTAGTGAAAGTTTTAGAAGAAAGCTGAAAAGTAGAATGCACAGTTAGGCACTTCTCTGAAGTGTGCTAAGTCAGAACCTCAGTGGGAAGAGGGAACATTGCCCTAGAAAAATACACACAGCTAACCAGCTAAGCCCCGGACGTGGGAGCACCATGAATACTGATTATTATTTAAAGCCACTGTTTTGTGCTAGCCTGTGAAGCAGATAGCGAGAACACCAACTCTCTCAAAAGGTGTTGGGTTGAGTGTCCTGGCAGAGGAAGCTATTTGAAGAGTTTTAGGCACAAAAGGACAGTCAGGATTGTGTTTTTGAAAAGATCTCAGTGGGGAGGAGGGCTTTGAGCAGGACAACCATGAAATCAGGGAGTGTGCTGAGGAGTTACCTTCCCATCACTCCTTACACGGAACAACCTGGGCACCTCCCCCAAGTCATCCCCCTGCGCCCCAAACTACACAACAGTGAGGCATCAGTCTGTAACTTTCTCCTTTCTCACTATACTCCATATGCTCAACCCTTCCTGCAGTAGCAAAAGAACACAAGCTGGCTAGGCATTTGGGGTTTGTGTTCCTAGACGGAGCACAGTAAGAGTCCTCAGATGGTGCTCCCTTTGCTGCTCATTTCTCCTGTGAACAGCTTTCCAGGGCCCTCATCACAGGCTGGACCCCTGTTCAGCCAGGAAATACTGCCCTAGCCCCGTGCTCCAGGCCTGGGGGCGAGTGCTCACTGCACCTGTGTCAGCTCCTCAGCGGGACGAAGACGCAGAACTAGATACACCACCCAGATGAGGCAGGTCCCAGCTCTGCGTTCTGTCTACACAGTGGTTGAGACCTGGGAGCGCATGAATGAAGGGCTGTGAAGTGGGAGTTCTGTGGGCATCCATGTGCCTGAGAGAACTGGCGAGGGAGGAAGCAGCCGGTCTGGGCTGGGATTATGGCAGGGCTGTGGAGAGGGAGGAGTGGAGGGAGACAGGCTGGGTCTCAAGGGCCCGTACCCTGGAGAGAGCTGCCACCATGAAAAGCTGTGGGAGCGCTTTCCAGGAGACTCGTGTGCAACCTGGGAGCACTAGCACTGACCAGAACGCGGAAAAGCTGGGCCCTTGCTCTGGGCACTGGGGGTGGAGAGGTGACGGGTGACGTCAGCTCAGTGAAGACTTCGGGGTGGCAGGGATGCCCTAGCTGTTGAGGGCGGGCAGTTTGGCGGGAGGCAGCGCCCTCCCTGACCAGGCATCTCCCCTGTGTGTGGGTGGGGGCAGGGGTGATTCTACCGAGACACGGGTAGCTGGGGTTGTGAGGTAGTGGGGGGAAAGGGGTGTATGGAAACAACTTTTTTAGGTTTTCACGAGACTGCCCAGAACCTCCAGGAATAACTGGTGGGTTCGTAAACAGAGCTGGGTCTTTCTTCGTGCAGCGGGGCACACAAATCAGGGAAATGTTCTTCCTGTTCATTTCCCTCAGGGGCAAATGAGGCCTGGGGAGCTGGGTTGTCAGGAACAGCCAAGCGCTTCGCAGCATCTGGCTGGTCAGGCACGCAGAAGGAAGGAAACACAGCTCTCCCGGTGCCCTCGTGTGGGAGGAGCCACGAGGTGGGAAGACCCTTCAGCAAGGATAGCTGTCCTTGGAAGAGGAAGAGAGCTAGTGGGCTAACTAGCCCCTCTCTCTGTCCTTTCTCCCTCCCTCAGTATTGCTTACATTCTATCCATAAGATTTTCTTGGGAATGTATAGGGAGAAGTGCTGATTAAATCCAATCTCACAGGGGCCTCCCTGGTGTCCTAGGGGTTAAGTCTCAGCACGCTATCCCATGACAACCCACCATGAAGGCCCGGGTTTGATTCCTGGCATGGCACAGGTGGCATTCCACAGAAAGATTCATTCCAGGAAAAAACATAGATTCGTTGTACCCAGGTGGTGTCACCAAAAACAGCTGTCATTGCCTCCCTCACATTTCCCCCTTTCTCTGTCACCCTCAGGGAGAAGCAGGCGAGGAAGCTGGTCTCAGAGAGGTTTCAGTGACCCCAGAGTTCATCGAGTGGAGCGGCTGGAGCTCAGCCCAGGCCTCTTTGGTGTTTTGTTCACTTCTCTCAGTGCAGCTGATTCGCTTCCACCTTCTTGAAGGTTTATGAGCGCTCCCTGGGGGCACCCTGGATGTGCTCCATCATGAAAACAGTTCTTGCTTCTTCCTTCTCAAGCGCAGGATGGCTAAATAATGCTGCAAGTTTCTGGAAGAACCCATAATCCACGTGCTTTGAAGGCCAGAGAGGGGCCACCCATCCCACTGTGGTGACGTTTCCTTTCTTTGATTTCCTGCTACCAAAGGACTTGGACCCTAAAATACAGTAATATACCTTCACCCACTAATCTTCCCAAAGATGCTGTGAGGCAGTTACAGTGACCAGTCCCGTTTGTAAGTGGAGAAGATGTGAGGCTAAGTCACTTGTCAAAGGCTGCAGGGTCAGTAAGTGGCAGAGGTAGGACAAACCCACATCTCTCTCCCTCCAAGGGGAGGTTCAGGGCCTCCCTGTGGTGCAGTGGGTTAAGCAACGCACTATGAAGCTAACCACAGCACTGAAGCATGAGTTTGATCCCTGCCGCCAGCCAGGGAGGGGGCCCACATGGCGCAGCAGACCTCTCCTGCCTCGCCCACTGCTCCCCTCAGCAGTGTAATTTCATAGACCCGCCTGTTCTGCTCCCCACTCTGTCTCTGGTGGATCCTCTCACTGCCCACACCTCTGGCCTGTTCCTCAGTGCTTGTATGCATAAATAAGTAAATCTAAAAAAAAAACAAAACAGTGGGGCTCAGTTGTCAGGAGTCTTCAGATCCCTTTTCTGTGGACTGAGTTAAGAAATATACAATAAAGGGAACCAAATAAGGATCAAGGAAAGGAATAAGAACAATAATAATAACAATAAAAACACAAAAACCAAAAATGCAAAGACAAGGACAAATTGGGGACACTTGGTGGGGAAGGAAGAGCGGGAGGGTTGAGGGCAGACAGGAGCACGGGGGACTGAGGTGATGGTGCACTGGTGATATGGTGATGGGGAATACATGGGATTACAATTGATGTCAAATATATGTAAATTTAAAAAAATGTTAATAGGGCTTCCCTGGTGGCGCAGTGGGTTAAGCAACGCACTATGAAGCAAACCTCAGCCACTGCAGCACAAGTTTGATCCCTGCTGCCAGCCAGGGAGGGGACCCACATGGTGCGGCAGACCTCTCCTGCTGTGCCCGCTGCTCCCCTCAGCAGTGTACTTCTGTTGATCTGCCTGTTCTGCTCCCTCCTCTCTGTGGTGAATCCTCTCACCCCCACCCCACGCCTCTGGCCTGTACCCCAGTGCTTGTATGCATAAATAAATAAATCTTTAAAAAATGTTAATAATAAAAAAGAAATATACAATATATAAGAAAGATTAATAATCTGCAGATCCACTTAAAATTCATTTATTTATAAATTCCTAGCTTTTACACAGTTTTCTCATCAATTGTGTATGAACATTGCATCTACTAAAAAATGTGGAGGCTCTCTTTATTGCCTATGCCACGTAGATAGCATAAATTCACTTGCCCTGTGAATCTACTACCTACAGAGATATAATGAAGCTGTGAGAATCAAGAAAGCATTTACCTTTCAGGATGTCAGGATGATGGTCTGGGTTCCCAGCTGAGGGGTGGTCCAAAGATGTATTCCACCAAGAGCAGATAATGGGGAATTTGAAAGGGTCAAGAAGAGAAGTGGTCTGAGCGTGGGTCACCTTTTTTGATGTAGAGTTTGGTTCAGATCGATTCTTTAGTCTTTTTTTTTTTTTTTTGGCTCTTTAGATTTTTGGGATTAGCTCATTAGTCTTTTTATGATTGTTTGACAATGGTCTTCAGGCAAAAGGCTGCAGCAGTGGTGGTCTATATAACAATCAGCAAGTGGTCCCTTCATTTTCCATAATCACTGATAAGGAGAAAATGAGGAATTGCTGAGTCAGGCTGCACTCAGCAATTCCCCCAAAGTCTACACAGCAGTTAAAGATAAAGTCATTTGATTTAAAATAGATTTCATACTAATCAGTTTTCAATATCTTTGTGTTGCTTCTTCAATCCAGTAATCTCTTAGTAAGTGGAAATACAAAAAATAAAAAGTCACTTTTGAATCCTGCTTGGTTTGATACCAGGGTCTTATTGTTAATATATTCTCTATAAATACAGGTTTAGATGATATTTGATCACCACAACTTCTATAATATTTCTTTGCATATAAGTCCACAGAATGATTAGTTTCAGCTCTCCTGCCCTGTATCTCCACTGTGTGTGGGGTGGGGGAGCTGAGGGCCCCTAGTGACTAGTGTGAGTTGCATGCTTCAACAACACACGAGCAGCATGGGACTGGAAGAGCAGTAAAAAGAACCATCATGTATCTGGTCCAATACCAGGCACTGTATTCAGCTCTGGGATGACAGCAGTGAAAAATAAAAGCATGGAGCTTGGCCCCCGCGCACGGGCAGCATCTCATTACTACAACTCCATATAGAAAATGCATCACCCTGAGACTTTTGCTGATAAAGATGTTGTAGAAAAGATTTATCTCACAATGTTTCAATTTGAGAGTCACAACCTATTGTTGGATTAGTGGGTAGTAAAATGTATTTAGTGGGTCATAACTAACATTTATGTTAATGGGTTGGACTGGAATAGAATTATCGGAGTACACAGGAGTACCTAGCAAATAGTAAAGGTATTATTTGCTGAAACTTTTGTTTCATTTAGACACAGTTTCATTTAGACACACCCAACACACACATTGGTCACAATGTATTTCTTACTGTGGATCATATCAAAAAACATAGGAAAGCCACTAGTATATCCAAATCCCAAACTTTCCTGCTATTTTCTGTACTAACTCTTCAGAGAAAGAAACTTCCCAGAGTATTCTAAGACTCTTTGGAAGCTTCCTTGAAAGCTTTAGCCTCTGATCATACTTTGGAATATGCTCCCAGGCTCAGACAGTATGAATGTGCCTCCTTCCTCCCTCCTGCTAGAAATTGTCATTCATTCTGCTTGCTGAAAAGCTCTGTTCCACATTAACACTCCCAGGCAGCTCCTTTTCACCAAACTTTTGTCTTAACTGATTTACCAGTCTAAAAAGATGCACAATTAAGCTCCATGGCAACCACCAAGATAAGATAGAGATATCTAATTTTTTATATCACTGAATAATAAAGGGGCTACAAATGATACAAGACAAGGATAGACAACACCACGGAATACTCTTGAGTGCTAGAACCATGACAATATATTAGTCCCCAAATATGCAGCCACCAAGACTTGAAGCTGGGGGTGCAGTAAAATATCTATTTCCAGGGTATAGCCCTTACCCCTGCAAGCAAATGATGCATCTTGCATTTGTGATTCACCTGAGGAACATTCAGGGGTTTGGCAGCATCTCCTGTGTCTGTAGGAAAGAATGGGATAGGGAGAGGTAGTGGGTGGTTCTATGGAAACCAGACTGTACCAGCGCTGAGAACACTGGGTCTAGTTCCAGTTCTTTCACTCACTCTACACAAGAACTTGAGCAAGCCATTTAGTCTGTGAATACCACTTTCTTCCCTCAAGATAGAAGTACAAAAGGATTTGCATTATTTGTAGAATTATGAAGCTTATTTAAGAACATATATTCCAACTATATGCTCTAAACTCACTTTAGATTTAAGGACATGCAAAGACTGGAAGAGAGGAGTTAGAAAAAAATAATTCATGCAAATAGTTGCCAGAAGACATCAGGGATGGTTACTTATATCAGAAAAAATAGACTTTACATCAGAAATTGTCATGAGTCCAAAAAAGACATTATATAATGACAAAGGGTCAATGTACCAGGAAGATATAACAATTATAAATAAATATGCACCCAACATTAGAGCACCTAAATATAGAAGCAAACACTGACAGAACTAAGGAGAGAATTATACAATACGAAAATAATAGGAGACTTCAATATTTGAGAAGTCATGGATGATCCTTAAGCGTTATTATGCTAAGTGAAATAAGTCAGACAGGAAAGATAAATACCAGATGGTTTCAATCATATGTGAAATCTAAAAATCAAAACAGACAAGACAAAATAATACCCCTCATAAAAGGTGGTTGCCAGAGAGTAATGGGGTTAGGGAGTAGGTAAAGATGTGAATGAGGGGTTGATATAGACCTCCAGATGTAAAATAAATAAGTCACGAGGATGTAATATACAGCACAGCAACTACGTTCATAATATTGTACTGTTTTTTGAAAGTTGCTAAGAGAGGAATATGACATCTTCTTTACCTACTAATCCATGGATAAATACTTAGTTTGTTTCCATATCTTGGCTAGTATGGAAGTATTCTAACAAACTATAAAAATACAACGTGCCAAAACTTATGGGATGCAGCACTAAGAAGCTTATAAACATAGGGATAAATAGCTTCATTTAAAAAAGAAGAAAGATATCAAATAAACCATCTAACTTTATATCTCAAGGAGCTAGAAAAAGGACAAAATAAACAGAAGAAAGAAAATATCAGATTAGAAAAAGACTACTAAAGAATATAAAATACAGAAAAGATCAATGAAACTAAGAAATATTTTTTGAAAAGTTAAAATTGAAAAATCCTTAGCTAGACAGAAAAAATGAGAGGAGACTCAGATAAATAAAATTGGAAATGCAAAAGAACATACTGTAATTGATGCTACAGAAGTAACAGAGATCATAAAAAATTATCATGAACAATTATATACCAATAAACTAAATAACCTAGAATAAGTGTATAAATTCCTAGAATCATGCCAGTTCCCAAGACTGAATCATGAAAAAATATAAAACCTAAATAGATCTATAATTAAAATGAAAATTAAATAAGCAATCAGAAACTTTTCTATGAAAAAAAGCCCAGAACCAAATGAGTTCACAGGTGAATTCTACCAAACATTTAAAGAAGACTTAATGCCACTTCTTAAACTTCCTAAAAATTTTGTGAGAGAACACGTCCAAGCACACTTTACAAGGCCAGCATTAACCTGATACCAAATTCAGATAAAGACAACACAAGAAAACTACGGGCAAATATCCTTGGTTAATAAAGAGCAAATGCTTCAACAAATGACTAGCAAACTGAATCCAGCAGCACATTAAAGGATCAAACACCATGACTTGTCCCTAGGATGCATGAATAGTTAGACACACAAAAGTCAACTGATGTGATACATCACATTCACAGAATCTCAAGATTATTTCAGTACATGCAAGAAAAAAGGTATTTGACAAAATTCAGCATCCATTTATGATTAAACTCTAAATTAAACTCTAAATAAACCAAGAATAGAAGGAAAGTGACTCACCATGATAAAGACTAAATAGAATGAGCCCACAGATAACATCATACTCAATAATGAAAAATGTAGTTTTTCCTCTAATATCAAAAACAAGACAATACTACTCAGCAATCAGAAATGAAAAACTGGACTCATTCATGGGAACATCGATGGATCTGGAGGGGATTATGCTTAGCAAAGTAAGTCAGAAGGCAAAAGAAAAATACCAGATGGTTCCTCCCTTAGGAGGAACATAAGGGAACCAAAG
>JAGFMF010011610.1:349337-464931 GCA_019455555.1 Galemys pyrenaicus | reverse complement strand
GGGGACTGAGGTGATGGTGCACTGGTGAGATGGTGATGGGGAATACATGGGGATTACAATTAATGGCAAGTATACGTAAATTTTAAAATATTTTAATAATAAAAAAAAGAACAAGACAGGGGCAACCATTCTACATTTCTATACAACATAATACTTGAAGTTTTAAATAGAGCAGTTAAGAAAAAGGAAAACAGTCAAACAAATTGGAAAGGAAGAAGTAAAATTGCTCTTGTTTTTCAGCAATATGACTTTATAGATAGAAAACCATAAAAAATTCATTAAAAAATAAACTGCTAAAACTAATAAACACATTCAGAAAGTTGAAGAATACAAAATCAATATATAAAAGTCAGTTTTGTTTCTATACACTATCAAGGAACTACCTGAAAATGAAATAATTAACTGACCTTCAACAGTGTGTCAAGTATCATCTCTTAAACAACTCGTGCACAAAACGAGCTAGCCACACGCAAGAGAATGAAACTGGTCCCTTATCTTAGCTCTGACCTGAAAGTCATTTCATAATGGATTATTTACAAACCTCCTAAAAGAAAACATAGGTAGAAAACTTCATGACAATGATCTTTGCAGTAATTTGATGGAAATGACACCGAAGCACAGGCAACAAAAGTAAAAATTGACAAGTGGGACCATACCTGAAGGAAAGGCTGTTGCACAGCACAGAAAGCAATTAGAAGAGTAAAGAGGCAACATACAAAAGGGGAGAAAATGTTTATAAAACATATATCTTCAAGAGGCTACTCTATAAAATATAAAAGGCATTCACACACAACTCATTAGAAAAAAGTAAATACCTAAATTTAAAACACTTAATCATAAGGGAAAAACAAATCAAAACCACAATGAGTTACTTCACACTTGCCAGGATGACTAAGTTATCTAAAAGCAAAAGACAAGTATTTATGAGAAATTCAAATTCTTATAATTGTTAGTGGAGATGTGAAATAGTACAGCTGCTGTGGAAAATAACATGGAGACTAAAAATAGAACTACCATATGATTCAACAATGTCACTTCTGGGTATTCAGCCAAAAGAATTAAAATCAGAATTGTAAAGAGATACTAACACCCCCAAGTTCACCACAGCAAAATTCACAATAACCAAAATGTGGAAACAATCTAAATGCCCACCAACAGATGACTGGATAAAGAAAATGTGGTATACAATCAGCATTGCTTAACAACAGGAACACATTCTGAGAAATGTATTAGACAATTATATTATTTGTGACCATCACAGAGTATAATTAGACACACCTATATGTTATAGTTTACTATACACCTAGATTATGTGGTATAGCCTATTGTGATCACAACTATATATGTGATCTATTATTGACTGAAGTGTCATTAAGCTTGCATGCCTATATACAAATAATGGAATATTATTTGACCCTTAAAAAGGGCACTATGTGACAGCATAGATTAACCTTTAGAACTTTATGCTAAGTAAAATAAGCCAGTTACAGAAAGATAACTACTGTATGATTCCATTTATATAAGGTATATAATATAGTTGAATTCATAGAATCAAAGAATAAAACTGTGGCTAGAGAGGGGGAAATTAGTGAATCATAAATGAATGAGCATAAAGCTTCAGTCAAACAAGATGAACAAGTTCTAGAAATCTGCTGTACAACATTGTATAGTGAACAATATTGTAGTATATCTCAAAAATTTATTGAAAGCATAGATATCATATTGTCTCTTAACAAAATTATATTTTAAAAAGATCACAGAAATGAATGCACTTTATATATGTAAGGAAAGGTTCTAAAATGTAGATAATAGTGTCAGTAGAAATAGTTGTAATGCTATCAGGAAAATAGTAGCCACAGTAGTAACCAATGTTTCCTACAGGTTCAAAGGTTTAGCAACATCAGAAACTTGGTAAAGCACAATTATACTACAGTATGGTCTCGACTGCAAGAGAGAAAATATAAAATATACAAAACTATGCAAAATGAAATGTATTAAAAGAAAATATACCTAGATGTTAATAATGAGGAATGGAGGTTTTCCTTCCTATTGCCATATTACTTTATTTTCCATTTTTTTGTATAATTTACACATAAATATATTTTAATAATAAAAAAGTAAATGTTTATTAATAGCAAATAAGAAATAGCATTGGCTTTTTTTAAATAAAGAGGATAAATGATTTATGATTGAAAAGAGTCAAAAGTTCTTTGGAAGAGCCAATGGTTCCAGGAAAAGAAGATCTATGAAGTCATCATTTGTCAATTTGCACTAATATGACCCAGAAAGAAAGTAACTTTCTGGTAATTCATGTTATCAGGAAGTTATTTATATTGCAATTAAAAAATACTATAATATAAATAAAATAGTTTCTTTCTTAGCTATGTGACTTGGGAAAGGTTTTAACCCTTCCACTTCATCAGCTAATAAAATGGCAGAAATTCAGTCAAGTTTAAGTACGACAATGTATAGAAAAGACCTCACTTGTTTTCCATCCTCTTCCAACAACAATCTTTTCCTTTCTTTTTACTGTGTAATTCCTTGTTTCAATCAAGACTCATAGCTGCAAATAACTGGAACCAGACTAACGAAAAAGGAAAACATGGCCGAGGTACAGGGACACAGATGGCGAGGCGGGGGCAGAGTCAGGCTTCAGGGCACCAAGTGGCCCCTGAACCAAGAACTAGAAAGCTGTTTGGCTCAGGGCTCAGCTCCCACAGTCTGTCTCCAGGGCCTCCATGACTTCATTCTCTGTGACTTTCTTTCCCACCTATCTCTCCTGCACACTGACAATGCTCCTTTCCTTCATGTGGCAGCCCCACAGTTCCTGAGTTTGCTCTCCCCAGTGCCAGACTCTCTCTGAGACTAACAGGAAGTGGCTCACTTTCAAGTCTTAATTCACAGGAAGTAGCAGCCAACCCCCTAGTGTGGGTAAGGAGGGCCCACAGGGTCAGTCAATTGTCTTATTTCCCTACCTTTGGAAAATTGGACTCCCAGGAAAATGCTCATACATGCATATAATTTCAAGACGTTTACAGATCCTCTGAGGGTCATCCTGAGCACAGCTCCCAGGTGGAGAATTCCTGTCACAAGAGGTTTATTGTTACAACTCACCTCTTCTTTGCATCTTCTCACACGTGAGAGAAGTGAGTCACTAATATGATTTGCTATTTCAAAGGCACTTCTTATAACCTGATCACAACAAAATGCTCCTTGGATACAAACACGGGAATAGCAATTATATTCTACCAATTTCTAGTTGACTATGGCAACCACATATCTTTCTAAACCATTCCCATATTTCCCCTGTAGCAGAGCACCCACCCACTGTGCCAGCAAAATAACATTTCCATGCGATTGTTTGACTGTGTCGCTTTTTACTGCCCCCGCACTCACACACACCCACACTGCCCTCTCAAGATGCGTGTGAATTATAACCTTTCCCGTTATCCACCTGGCTGCTGTGTGAGATGGAACTCCGGTCTCCATGAATGACTTCCCAGCCAAGATTTGTCTTATGTTTTTGTGCCTTTCTGACCTTACCATCCCAAGTCTCAGGCTTCTATCAGAACACTGAGTCGCAAAAAGACAAAACCTAGACATGTGACTTATACTGATTTGGAGAGAGAGAATTATTAGCTAACTACTTAAGAATGAGGTCATGCAACTGAAAGGCCAAAGTCAAGAAACGGACCTTAGACACAACTGTACCCGGAGACTAAGATCATGTAGGCCAAGCCCATTTCTCTCTTTTCTTCTCTTACTTCTTTGTTACCTCATTTTAGACAGGCCCTTTCCACTCTAGTCAGTAAATCCTTACTAGCTCTGGGTTGATATTCTCCTTGTAGCTAGCATCTTTAGTTAAAGAACTTTTTTTTTTTTTTCATTTTTCGCAACTGTTTATTCACCCTTTTGTTTTATTGGTTTTGGGTTTTTTTTTTCCTTGTTAGATTTATTTAATTGTATTTGAACTCCTGGGGAGTTCCCACCACCATTTCACCCATGCATCATCACCTCAGTCCCTTGTGCTCTTTCTGCCCTCATCCCCAGCTTTGCCTCCCCTCCCCACCATGTTCCCTTTGGTTTATCTTTAACCTTTTGATCTTGTTGAGTTTGTTTGTTTGTTTTTGGTTGTAATTGCCCATTGCCTTGAGCATTCTCTTGTTTTTTGTTTTCTTTTTATTTTTTGTTGTGGTTGTTGTTCTTTCACATTCCTCCTAAAAGTGAAGCCATCTGATATTTTTCTCTTGCCTTCTAACTTGTTTCATTGAGTATAATTCCTTCTAGCTCCATTCATGTTTCTATAAATGGCCCTAGTTTATCATTTTTGATTACTGAGTAGTATTCCATTGTGTATATGTACTACATCTTCTTGATCCGGTCATCTACTTTTGGGCAATTGGGTTGTTTCCAGGTCTTACCAATTACAAATAGTGCAGCAATAAGCATAGGAGTACAGGTGCTCTTTTGGATCGGTGTTTTTGTGTCCTTTGGGTAGATGCCTAGGAGTGGGATTGCCAGATCATATGGTAGTTCCATCCCTAGTAGACCGAGGAACCTCCATACGGTCTTCCATAGGGGTTGGATTAACTTGCATTCCCACCAGCAGTGTAGTAGAGTTCTAAAGGAGAACTTACCTCAAACTTTGTGTGTGCCCCTGTGCCAATCTCTGAGTTTAGGAAGATGGAAGACACTCACTAGTCAGGCCACAATCACATGCTTGCCTAGAACTGGTCCACCTAATCACCAGTGAATTTGCCCCCCAAGATCTTAAGGAGTAAAAAATAGTTCTTCAAAGGAAAGTCAGAGCCACTGCAAAAGGAAAGAAAAATGGCAGGCAGGAAAATGCATAATGGACCATTTGCTTATTAGATCACCATTTCCTTTCTTCTCCATTCTCTTCTTAAGATCCTAGTTTTCTAGCCTGCTATCCTAGAATAAAGACAACTACATTTAAGCTCAGTACCCACATGAGGGCCTCTCCACTCTTATATTACCTTTCTATAGTGTCAAGTCTGACTCAAGAAGCAGATCCCAAAATTTCTGAGTGTGCAGGGAGATTGATGATGAAAGAGGAATATCACCTGTGCTCTCTCCACACCTCACACCTTGGACAAGGACATAGGCTTCTTTTTCCAGTACTAGGTTATTATTGCTGGGTTTATTACTCCAAGAGTAATTCTACATCTATGTGCCAATTTGTAACTCAGGAAACAAGGTCATCTGCTTATAACTTATGATAATTAGAAGGAATACAGAAGTGACATACAGTTGTGGAGGTTTTTCTAGAATACAGAAAAAAGAACTGATAAAGCATAAAATGTTCCTCAGTTTTTGCGCTGTGCTGATAACCAATGTAACTGGATTTTATAATCTTTTCTGTACAGCTTAAAAGAAAATGATTGCATTTGCTTTCTAAGACCTATTTAATACTAATACTCTTCTGCCTACTTCACAGTAGGCTCCAAGAAGTAAATGAGATAATGTGTGGAATATACTTTGAAAATTATAAAGTACAATTCAAAAGCAAGCTATTATTATTGAACAACAATTATACAATCAATTAAACAACAATTATCCAACAATTATTTTCTAAATATTTACTGTTTTCCAGTATTATGGCATTTGCTAGGGCTAAATGAAAATGAACAAGACAGTCTCAGAGGTGGCACATTTTTGTAGAGATGGGAAAATTTCCCCTTCTTCCCTAATTGGTTCTTTGGCTAGTGTAAAAATTAACTGGACATTTGACAGATTAGTAGGAGACAAACACATTTAATTACATATGTGCATAGTAGAGCCCCACAAAGACATAAGACTCAAAGGCAGTGAATCCATTAAGACTTGTATACCATTCAAGGGGCCTCCCTGGTGGCACAAAGGGTTAAGACGCAGCACTATGAAGCTATCCGAATCCACTGCAGCATGAGTTTGATCCCTGGCCAGGGAGGGGACCCACATAGCGCAGAAGACTTCTCCTGCCTCACTTGCTGCTCCACTCAGCAGTGTATTTCAGTAAACCCACCTGTTCTGCTCCCCACTCTGTGTCTGATGACTCCTCTCACCCTCCACACCTCTGGTCTGTACCCCAATTCTTGCATGCATTAATAAATCTTAAAAAAAAAAACAACTTACATACCATCCTGAGCTAAGGAAAGCTAAGAGGCCTGGGGCCTCGAAAGGAAGGCAATTCACAAGAAGATGAGAGGAGCGAATGTTTCATAATCAGATGTTTGCCCTGCCATGGGCAGACCTACCTGCCATAAGTCTCAGACAAAGAAAAAAGCTTCTCTAGTAATACCTCTTTCTTGGTACAGGCCCCCTCTATCTAAATCCTGCTTGGCAGCTGAGCGAGAGGCTACAAGTTTCTCCAGAGCCTGCTGAGTCTTGGTCGCTTCCACCTCAGGACAATCCAAAGGACAAAGTGGCACACCGGGGACCGCACACTCTGCTCACCTTCACTTTCCAGCAGGAAGCAACACACCAACAAGCAGCTACACTACGGGGCGCGGGGTGGGCAGAGAAAGTGCAGATGTTACGAGCCAGGAGCACTCAGTCAGCTGAGAGAATTCCTCAGAAGAGAGGGCATTCCAGAGGCATGTGAGAATGTGTGCCACGCTGCCAGCTGGGGTAAGGAGAGGCTGCGTCTGCCCCAAGACACAGTGGGAGCAAACACAAGCCCATGCCAGGCAGAAATCTGGCCAAGACTGCCTGTTGGTTTGCAGTTTCTGTGTATCCACCTGCTGGTCGTTATTGGACTGACCAGCACTTTAAACAATACTTTGTCATCTCACCTTTCTGCTCCCCACCCTTCACTCTGTCTCCTTCCTTCTTTTAAGTCTTCCCTTCCTCTTTCCTCAGAAAGCATCTATGACCAGGTTGCCTCAACTGCTTTAAAGACAAAGCTCAGCTTTTCAAACCAGCTGCAGAACAGCCAAATACTTTGCCCAATGATAGTTGCCTTTGAGTCTGGAGCTTTATTATCAATAGCTAATGATGGCTAAAACTTACCTAATAGAGCTTTTTTAATAAAAGAAATTAATTTCATGCAGATACTTCCCTCCGAGCAGAACAGAGCAATATCCCACATAGGCAGGTATATTAAAAAGCTATTTTCCCCTGAATAAGCAGATATTCAGTGTTCATCATAGCTGGTCATCAAATATGGCTTCTAAGCTGCACAATCTCAGGCGTGTGCAGGGCTCTAGTTTTCATTCTAGTATGTTGTTCCAGAGGTAATTGCCTATGTTCCTTCTCAACCTAGACCCGCATTCTCTGCATCTGTCTCTCCATTCACAAAATTGGCTAGTCCAGACTTGCTCCTACTCTGAGCATCAAGAAAAAATAAATGGGTCAGATTCCTACTGACTTTTATGTCCCACATCTCATCTCGGTAGGGACACCCCTTCTGCTATAAAAAAAAAAGAAGAAGAAGGAGAAAAACCAAGGAGTTTGGTCTATGTGGGTAGTTTGAGTTATAAAATACATTTGTCTCCACCATGGGGTAAAAGTTGTCACTTTCGGTAGTTAGGCACTTGTAGCCAACACTTCTGGTTGAACCGGGTGATGATGGGGTCAGCTCTGATATGTCACCAGATTTCAATCTGCTGTGTTTATGCCAGTGGGTGAGGAAAAGTGAATAAGGGGGAAATGAGAGTATGAATCAGAAAACAGAAACATCCTCTGTCAAGTTACAATTCGGAGATAGAAGATGAATCTACCCCCTTTACAACCATCCACACTGAATTAGGGTAGAGGCAGACCATTAAATCATGAGGCACTTTAATTAATCACTAGTGAAGAAGGAGAAAAACAAATAAATAAAGCCAGTGTCCTATTACCTCCATTAGCCATCACTCTCCATGTCCTCTCATCAATTGCAGCACCTAGTCCTGCTGTTTCTAATGACATTTTAATGGCTCTTTGCTCAGGCTCTTTGTTTGTAACCGTGGGAGAGAGTCAAGATTTGGGCCTGCCGATGCAGTAATGAGGTGAGACTCCCCTCGGGCCCAGGAGGAGGTGGGCACCGGATATCCTCCAGCGGGCCCAACCCAGCAGGAATGTCTGGACTCCTGCTTGCAACCCAGAGGCTTCTCATCAATTAACTCATTAGCTCTGCTTGCTATGACATTTCATACGGAAAATGAGGACATTCTGATTTGAACCTGGCTTCTCAGGAGCAAGAGGGGCTGGAAATGGCAGGATCTGGAGTTTTATCTTAGGAACCAAGATAAAAGCAAAGCAAAGTGAAGAACACTCGGGTATCCCTTAAGGGTCTTCAGCTCATACTGTGATTTTCATGAACTCATCTGCTCTTCCTTCAACTAGTAGTAAGGGCTTACTAGAAGATAGACTGCATCAGGATGAGGAAGTGACCCAAGAAACAGAAGATACTGCCCCCAGGAAATACATGAGCCAGTGGCTAAGAGACAAAGGGAGTGCCAAGTAACTGACTAATTCAAAATGGAGGCGTTAAGAAGCGGGTGGGACTTCTTTAAGATGATGAGGCTGATAGACTAGCTAACAGACTACTATATACCGTGTTGGGATTCCATTAAGAGGTCTAGATACCTGAGAGAGACTTTTAGGACAAGTTAGTGAGAAGTACCTTAAAAATTTAAACAGTGACCATTATTAGCTCTAAAGAAGCCTCTCAAAAAGTTAGGCCTCGAAGAAAATGTAAATGGCGCAGCTGTGAATAAGGTATACACAGTCCTAATGCAAATGCTGACTATTGATCAAATCCAAATTAACATTTAACTATATTGAGAGTTGTGGGAAAGGGACATCTACTTGAGGAAGAATGATGAAAGCCTAAGTTCTCATATTTCTATAGCAGGAAATCAATAGATAATGTCTGACACTGAGAAATGCACATGGCATTTAGAGTGAAATCTTCACCAGAAAAAAGCCCCTTGGATGAGATCAAAATAGTTGTTTCTGGTTTCTGGACTGTGGGAAATGAAAAGAAAGAACAGAAGAACAGTGGCAGAGCTATGTTTCATGGCAAGTCATTTGGAACTATCTGACTTCCTGAACTTTGTACTTTTATAACTTGGATAAAAATAAAATGTTAAATAAACAAAAATAAAGCAGCTATATGGGCCTTAATGTCATAGTTATCATAAGTCAAGTTGCTAGATAAAATATGGAAATCCTAGCTAAATTTGAATTTCAGATAAGCATCAAGTTTTTGAAAATTTGGTATTTTGGCAATAAAAAATTATATTTAAGGTCTACAGTGTGATGCTGTGAATATGGATTCCTTGTGAAATGATAACCACAGTCGAGCTAATCAGTATATCCATGACCTATCAGGGTTACTGTATGTGTGTGTATTAGTTATTAAAAACACAAAATTTACTCTTTTGACAAATTTTAGTGTATTTTTACAAATATATTACAATATCATTAACTATAGCTTCCATCCTGTACATCAGGTCCTCAGAACTTACTCATCTTCCACAATTGAAATTATCGTACTCTTTGACCAACGTCCCCATCCCCCTGCCTCCCTAGTCCCTGGCAGCCACCATTTGAATCTCTGCTTTTCATAGTCAGCTTTTTCAGATCCTACATGTGAGTGAGCTCATGTAGTAGAAAATAATCTTTTAGTATAAGTCGTGTCCAAAATATTTCAGAGAAATACTTACACTAAAAACTTATCTGTTGCTTATCTGAAAGTCCAATTTAACTGGTAATCTGTATTCATATTTAGTAACCCTTTACTGTTAATCATGAGACTATCATATTATCAGATAACTTGCTACTATACTACAGAGGCCACTTTATAAAGACCCTTTAAAAAGACACTTTATAAAATTTCAGTTCCAAAAGTTACATTAACTCCTAATGATTGTGCACCCAGATGGGGGGGAGGGGTTTGCACCAACAAGCAATTCAACACCAGCTGGATGCCTTACAGTGCATTCTGACATTATGTAGCCAGAGGTTAAGAGCTGGCAGCTCAGGTTAAGAGCTCAGTCCCACTAGATTGCCTGCTCCTAGCCCCTCGTGTGTTTACATTAGAGTCCTGGAAGCTGTAAGTCAGGAACAACAGACAAAGACCCAACTACATGTCTTACTACACGTCTCAACATCACATCTGAAATTCACTTTTTTTTCTTCCAAACACTACAACTCATGAAGAAAAATTGATCTTAACTGAAGCTACATTATCAGAAAAGTTGTCATTCTGAGGAAGTGCCCCTATTGATTTAAATCTGACAAAGCCACCACAGATACAGCGGTATCGACTGGCTCTTGGCATGAGGAAAATGGCCACATAAACCAGAGACAAGAGTTAATGTTAAAAAATACCAAAATCAAACAAAAATGAATAAGCAACAATAAAAAATAACATCCTCTGATTCTGTTTAAGCCTGATGATGGTCTCCCTTTCTGATGGTCTCAAGGAAGAAGCCAGAGCAGGCCGGGCAGAGACCCTTCAGCACAGGCTGGCTGGACAGTGGGACTGTGCTGAGGGCTCCACACACCAGCCTTCGGGTCTCAAAGGCAGTAGACGCACAGGAAGCTACCTGGGAATAAAGCCTCTCCCTTCTCTTCTCGCGTGAGCATCAGACATGGAACCCCAGCCAGCCACCCACTGCGATGCCAGATTTTGCTGCTTTCTCTCTGCAGGAAGAGAGTGTCTGTCATCGGGGAGGTGATATCCTCAGCTGCTGGAGAAGGGAATAAATTATCCCTCTCTTGACGTCCCCTGCCAGCTTGTTAGCACCAGTGACAACTCTCAAAAGCAGCAGAGCAAAGAGGTGGATGAAGCAAGGGGAAAGAGTTGCTACTGTCAAGCTTCCACTGGGGCAGGTGGTTATTTAGAGCAATTAGTCAGCATCAGTTTTACGCAGAAGTCCTCCTGTTCCCTAGATTCTGATAGAACCAGCAAAAATGACGTGTCCACCGCTCTGGACATCAGTCACGTAAATCCTCTGGTCCGACTACATCTCGGTGTGAAGCATCAGGAGATTCCTAAGAAGCACCTTCCAAAACTAGAGGGCACGGGCAGAGGTCAAAGCACATTCTCTGGGGTCAAAGGACCTGGTCATGAGACCCGACTCAATCACTCACCTATTAGCTGGATTTGCCCTGGGCAAATAACCCTTTAAGTCTTTTTCTCACTCACGAATGGGTATAATGAGTCTGTTTTCTAAGATCACTGTGGAAACTAAATAGTAAACATCAAAAGTTGCTTGGTATAGAGAAAAAGGCTCTTGCATGTTCTTATCAACCTGAAAACTCAACCATCTCCCCCAGCCCTTCCCGCCTGCCCATCCCCTCTGAAGGCAGCTGAACAGTCTGTCCTTCTGGCTGGAGAAGACAGGAGGGAGAAAGCCTGCAAGGAGGGAGTGCTACTTTCAGGTCTCAGGCCAGCTGGGTCTGCAAGGAAGTTTCTGTGTGAGAAGAACCCAGCAGTGGAAGCACCAGTAGGCAGTGACCAGGGGGGCGCCTGCCTTCTGGAAAACACCTGGCAGGGCACGGTGGGCCCTTCCTCTCCACATCAGTGACGGGCTCGCCTGATGAAGCTGAGACAGTAACCTGAGCAGCCCTGAAAGCTCATGGCAAGAGGGGTCCCAATCAGTGGCCTGTTGGGGTACAAGGGCCGAGCATGACCAGGGAAGAGTATGTTATCCTCACAGTTCCCCACATTGAGCGGGGAGGCAAGAAAGGAAAAGCTTATTCTTGGGTCCTGTTGTCACTCAGCCCAGAGCTCCCGCAGATGGTTTCCTCATAGCAAGGACTTAACCTTTTGTGACCAAGCTAATAATCTGTCCACACTCCCCTTTCCCCTTCTGCCTTGGTGACAGAATCCCTAGTTTGCAGCTTGGACCTGTGCGCCCAAAGATCAGCTTCCTGTTGTCTCTTACACTTAGGTGTGGCCATGGGACTAAGCACAGTCAAGCAATCAGAACTGTTGCGTAGCAACTACAGAGAAATGCCCTTAGAAGATAACTAGCACATGTCCTTGGCCACATTCTCCTTCTTTCTCATTCTTATAAACTAGAACAGACATATGATGGCTGGATTTTAAGTAGTCTTCTTAGGGTAGAAGCCACATGTGACAGAGAAACCGACGACTGGAGTAAGTCTGGGAACCTGAGTCTTCAAGACTGTGGTGACACATGTCCTGTAGCAGTGCAAATGTGTAATGGGACAGTTCTGATCTCCTCGTGTTCCCTCTTCACTTAGAGCATTCCAATCAGTAATTCTTCCTTTTGGCTAAGAATCTTTGGTGGGAAATGCAGGAGAGTGGACATCTGTTTTAGAAGGAGACACACCATCCCTGACTGAGAATTTGCCTCCCAACACCGTGTGGTTCTGAGAGGTCTGGCTCTCTCCGTGCTCAGGTTTGCCGAGACAGGATTGGCTTGCAGCCCAACAGAGCGCATTACTCTCTGGATCCAGCCTGGAAGAGAGGCGGATGGGGTGAAGGACCTCTGGTGCGGCAAGCAATCCCAGCGTCTTAGAGAACCCGTGGAGGGTATGCTGCTGCTGCCCGCCCCGGCTGCCCTCTGAACTCATTGTTTCCTGGTAGTCCTGCAAACCACAGGTGGAGTTGCATTATTATGCCCGTTGCTCAGAGGTGGGCCCTGGGATCCACTTCTGTGACATGTCACTGGCGCTCCTCATTTGTAGTGGAGGTGCACGTGAGGTCGGTCTCACTGCTTCAAGCCCACACTCTGATGCCTCAGTGATGCTGAGAAGAAATCTCTTCATTGCACAGGTCACCTCCACGCCCCAAACCTCACCTGTCCTTAGGTGCCCTGGCCCTTCACCCACCCATTTCTGTATAAAAGTTCCCTGGAAGTCCTCCCAGCCTCCCTGGACCTCAGAAGCAAGTTGCTTGACTTCTCTGTTTATGGCTCCTCCATGCTGGGTCTCCAGAAGGATGTAAGACACCCCACAAAACCCAGACCAAACCTTTCCCTGACAAAGGCAGAGTTTCCAGTGCCTAAAACATGTGTAGAGCATGGCCAAGTGGAGGTCAAGAGCAGAGTGGAAGGGCAGTTGACCCCCCTCTCCAACGATGGTTTGTAGCGTTTTTGCCCCAAAGAAATGCCCATGGTCCCCTGACGTTGATGAAGTCTGCCAGCAACACTCACCTTTCAGCTTCCGGCCGCAGCCTCCTCCAGCTCACTGGTTCCCGCCTCAAGCCCCAGCAGGGTTTGTCTGACTGCCCAGGTCTTGTTCATGTGCTGTACTCAGGCCACGAGAAGGCCAGGACAATTGTCTGGACATCTCTGCTCACCTTCTGGATGCCTCAAGTACACAAGAGAGGGTTAAGAAGTCAGGAGGTCAGAAAATAAAAAACAAAAATGGTAAATGTTCACCAGCACGTCATGTTAGTCCCTCCATTGTCAGTCACCCCCAGCTCTTTCCCCAAATCCTCTTTCTTCCTTTAGCGAAAGAAAATATTAAATTGTGTATTTGCATAATTGCATATTATGCATATATGCAAATTAAATTGCATAATGTAATGCTTAAGATGAGACAGAATCCCACATACCAAAGGACTTAAAGTTCCAGTTTTAGTTGTGCCAGGAGGCCCTGCCACTCAGGACAATGGGGTTCTCCATGAACTTCAGTAAGGAGGACATCAAAGAGCATAGAAAGGGGGTAGGAAATAAGGGATTGAGCTCAACAGGCTTAGAGGATACGCTTTCCTACCAGTTGGTCCCTCCGGGTTGTAAAGGGTTCAGGTTTTTAATGCCAGGTAACTCAGAATTCAGAGTTTGCTTCCACCACTGTGCAATCTTGTCCAAATTACTTACTATCCCTTAGCCTAGACTTTCTCATTTATAAAATAATGGGGGGAAATGCTGAAAGCTTTAAATAATACAATGCATGTAAATTATGTTCACAGATTCCTGTTTAATAAGTTTATTGTTAACTCCCTGTTCCTTTTATGGAATCAAGATAATAAGATTCCTACTGGTGCACTAAGCTAGTTTGTATAGTTCAGTATGATTTTACATATTTGTAACTATTTTAAATTACTTTAGTAGTGTGAAAATTATCTAAAATTTCTTTTAATAGGATTTTAAAATAAAATTTTATTTATAATTCTTCATTTTTACTTTAGGAAGAGCTTTTATTCTAAGTAGGAGTTGTAGATTAAAAGTTATCACAACGTAGACTTTCCCCCCAAGAATTTAGCTGAGTGTGTGGAACTGGGAATGGAATTCCCAGTTTAGCATACAGAATTGAAATATACTAATTTCTCTCAAATTCCTAACCCCTTAATTCCATGTATTGCAGATACTCTCTTTTGTACTGAAAGATGTTAGATTCTTACATGTAATAAAATGTGTTTCTTTGCTTTCTCTTCTCATGTATTCACTCACTGAGTAAATATTTATTTAGTGCCTGCAATGTGCCAGACACCATGTTAGGTCTTGGGAATACAGCAGTTACAAAATAATTAAAACAACAACTAATTACAATATGTCTAAATGTTATGAAGGAAATAGTGTTGTGATGGTTCATAGCAAAAGTACCTTACTTATTCTTTTCATTATTGAGGTTTTCTGAACTTTAATATTTAGTGGTCTAACATTCCCTTCCTAAATCATACTTTTCTTACTTGCTTACTCTGCCAGGTAGAAAGTCAGAGTTATTTTTTTCCTACCTATGAAAATATCACATTGCACTGAATAAATAACATTAAATAGAGTGATAATACTGGAAGGACTTAACATCATGATGCTTGTCCTTCACTTTAACCAGCATTACTCACAATTGTCAATAATGTTTTGTAGTTTTCTCCAAAACACATACTCAGTTTTCTGGTTAAGGTTATCTGTTGGCATCTCATACTTTTTGTGCTCTTAAAATGAGGATCCCAGTTTTTTAAATATGCATTGTAAATTTGCACTTAATGTTATTAAAGGATGATGTTGATTTTATGTGTTCATCACGCATACATCTACTCTCCTGAGCTCATTAACTCTGATTTTTTCAACTTGATTCCTTTTTGGTTTTCTATAATGTATTCCCATCTCCAAATAATAAGGCTGTTACTCTTGCTTAATGATATTTCAGTCACTTTTTCTATTTTATTTTCATGAAATTGGACAGGATGTTCAGAAAAATAAACAATAATGGTGATGATGAGTGTTCTTATTTTGTACCCTTTTGATGAACACCCTTCTTTAATTCACTTCCATATGATGCTGGTTGTTGGTTGATACTTTTTAATTGAGTCAAGAAAGTACCCGTTCTAGTCCTAATCTTTAAAAGAGCGTTCATCAGGAACAGGTGTTGGATTTTATTATTCTGTGCTCTATGATGTCTTTTCCTAATGATCTCTTATGTAAGATAATTATGTCTTAGATTATTACTTGCTGCACTGGTCAAATTGATTTTGCTATTTAGTGATTTTTCTAAAGATGACTACCACAATTTGAATCTTTAATAACTTTGGAAAGAGGCCTGGACCCAGACTTAACCCCCCTCAAAAATATGGAAACAGTCCTGTGAATTCAAGTAAAAGATTCCCCAGGCTTCTAAAGATGGAAAAACACAAGAAACACTAGGCATCTGAGTGAGGACCCTGCAAAATGTTCTGTAATTTGGGGAACAACCATTTCTCTGAGAGAGTAATGAGTTGATTTGATAGTGGAAGGGGCATCTCATAGCCCAACCAACGCTATATGGTATCAGTAATTTGGGGACATTCCCTCCTCCTGGCATGCAGAACTTGGACTTGGGCTTCCCTATGTTTGGTCTGGCAAGTCTGGTTGGAGAACAGAGCCAAATCAACTTTGACCATTCCTTTTGAGTCTGGTATTTATTTAGAGTAGATTTTATTTGAAATCATCTCTTGAACAATTCTAGTCTTCCAACAGCTGCACCCAAGAGTTCTGAGTTGTTAAGTTGCCAATTTCACTGTCTATTAATTCCATGAATATTTTGTAGGACCGCTAAAGTGTTCAGCGCTATTCTGGAGTGTTAAAATACAGTGTGCTATTATTTGGGTATGGTGAGGCCAACGGGTCAAGAGGTGCAAAGACACAAATCTGTTTCTCAGAATTCCCAAGAGGAGGAGCAGGGCACTCCAGGCAGGGAAGCAGGGGCAGTCAGGAGTGGGGTGGGGGAGGTTGAGGAAAACGTGGGCCGGAACCTTTTTGTGTTTTCTGTGGGAAGCATCAGGGAAGCACAGGAAGCAGTCTTAGGACCTGCTACTTTGGTCTCAGTAGGTGCCTGTGCGTAGGGTCCTTGACAAGTCATGTGGCATCTGGTAAGGGGACCCAAGCTGACATCTCCAGTCTTCCCGTTTCAGGATAGTGCCTGCCCCATCCAGCCCTGTGAAGAGCTCTCACTGGGGGTTCCTCCTCCAGCTGGTGGCCCCTCACCTCTATCCTTGGATCCCTCTTTATGTTGAATAAGAGGGTTGAAAATCAGAGGAATGAAAACCTGTCTCTTTCTGACTCATCTTTTGTTTACTCCTCCATTAAGAGGCCTGTGAGCACCCAGGGGTCGCAGTCCTGGGCTTCGGGCTGGTGGGAAGACATGAAAGCTACACTTGCAGAGGCCCCTGTACTAGTCTGGGAATCAGAGGCAGTCTCTCCAGGGCCTCCAAGTCCCTAAAGCATAAAACCATCAAAAGATAAAAAGACATGATTAATGTGCAGAACTTACAATGAGAAAAGGAGACACAGGCAGCCCTGAGAAGGGTCAGAGAGAGAATTCATGGCGATCCGGGAAAGTCTCCTGATAGTGCTGATGTCTCTTCCTGGCGACAGCCACAGGCCAGGCTGTCTAGTCTGTGTAACGGAGGAGTAAACAAAAGATGAGTCAGAAAGAGACAGGTTTTCATTCCTCTGATTTTCAACCCTTTTACTCAACATAATGAGGGATCCAAGGATAGAGGTGAGGGGCCACCTGCTGGAGGAGGAACCCCCCAGGACTGGATGGGGGGCAGGCACTATCCTGAAACTGGTCCTTCTTCAGATGGTTTTCTGCACCCACCAGCAGCAGCTCTTCTTTGTGTTTAGAGAGAGATGGGATGATTTTTTGCCTCCCCAGGAGGACTGTAGCTGCCAGTGTAGGTCCATTTTCTTTCAGGGCTCACAAAATCGTTCTTGCTGTGAGTTCATCCTCCGACCACAGAATCCCGTTCCCACTCAGCATAAAACTCCAGAAAACAGTTTAGCAAACTTAAGTGTTATCAGTGAAAGATGGGACCGAGATGCCCAACATTTGGCAAAATAAGAGATCTAACAAAGTCTTAGATTTTATTTTTATATCCACTCGTGTGTAAGTGTGAAAAAGAATAAAGTGTCAGTGATCCTTTTCTGGTTTTTCAAGGAAAATGCACAGGTATTTTTATCTTTCAGAAAACATGTCAAAGTAAACACGCTTCCATTTCCAGTAATTATTCAGTAAGAGAACCATTAAGAATTGCAGAATTTTTATAACAGAAACAACAAAAAAAATCAAACACTTGGGAATAAATCTAACAAAAGAGGTGAAGGACCTCTACAAAGAAAATTATAAAATATTTTTGCTAAAAGAAATAGAAGAAAACACAAAGAAATGGAAGACATCCCTTGCTCATGGATTGGAAGAATTAACATCATTAAAATGGCCATCCTACCAAAAGCAATGTACAGATTCAATGCTATCCCAATAAAAATTTCAATGACATTCTTCAAAGAAATAGAACAAATACTGATTAATTTCATATGGAGATACAAAAAAAACCTTGAATAGCCAGAACTCTTCTGACTAAAAATGGTAAATGGGGGTATCACTCTTCCAGACTTCAAACTATATTACAAAGCAACAATATTAAAAACTGCATGTTATTGGAATAAAAACAGACACACAGACCAATGGAATAGATTAGAAAGCCTGGAAATAAACCCACAGGTTTATAAACAACTAACCTTTGACAAAGGAGCAAGGAATATGCAGTGGAATAAAGACAGTTTGTTCAATAAATGGTGCTGGACAAACTGAACTGCTACATGCAAAAGAATGAAAATAGAATACTGCCTTTTACCATGTACAAAAACCAACTCAAAATGGATTAAGGAATTACATGTAAGACCTGAAACCAGAAAATATATAGAAGAAAAGTAGGCAAAACTATATATATGACATACACCTCAGTAACATCTTTAAAGACACAGCACCCAAAGATAGTGAAGGAAAAGATAAACAGCTGGAACTACATCAAACTCAAAAGCTTCTGGACAGCAAAAGATACACTAACCAAAATAAAGTGACACCCCACCACTGGGAGAAAATCTTTGCATACAACACTGCTGACAAGGGATTTATCACAAAGATCCACAAAGAGCTGACCAAAATAAACAAAAACAAAGTAAACAATCCAGTCAAAAAATGGGCAGAAGAGCTAAAAAGACATTTCTCCAAAGAGGAAATGCAAATGGCCAACAGGCACATGAAAAAATGCTCAACATCTCTGGTAATCTGAGAAATACAAATCAAAACCACTATGAGATACTACCTCACACCAAGGAGAATGGCACACATCAAAAAAGTAGCAACAACAAATGCTAGCAAGGATATGGAGGAAAAGGAATCCTACTACACTGCTGGTGGGATATAAGCTGATCCAACCATTATGGAAAGCAGGGTGGTGACTCCCCAAACTACTAAAAATGGAACTTCCATATGATTCAGCAATCCCACTCCTAGGAATATAACCAAAAGACACAAAAATATTGATTCAAAAGAATAGCTGCACCCCTATGTTTATTGCAGCACTATTTACAATAGGTAAGACCTGGAAACAACCTAAATGCCCAAAAACAGATGATTGGATCGGGAAGCTATGGTACATATACATGATGGAATACTATTCAGCAATTAAAAAAGATAAACTACAGTCATTCATAGAAACATGGATGGAGCTAGAAGGGATTATGCTCAGCAAAATAAGTCAGAAGACAAAAGAAAAATACCGATGGTCTCACCCCTAAGAGGAGTAAAAGGGAACCAAATAAGTGACCAAGGAAAAGAATAGTAACAGTAATAATAATAATAATAATAATAAAACAAAATACAACAAAAACGAAAAGACAGATGAATTGGGGCCACTTCATGGGGAGGGGAGAGGGAATGGGATGAGGACAGAAAGAGCACAAGGGACTGAGGTGATGGTGCATAGGTGAAATGGTGGTGGGAAATCCATGGGGACCACAATCGATGTCAAAAATATATTTTAAAAAAAGAATTGCAGAATTTCTTTCTTACAAGTCTCCTTTAGCAAATATTATGTTATGATACAGAAAAGGATCCAAAAAATGGAGAATTTTTTCATCTCATTCAAGCTGTTTTCATCAGCTGTTGAAAGGGTACACAGTTTCAAGGCGAAGCAATGAAACTCCATGCTTAGCACCTAGCGGGAAAGAATAGGCTGAGAATTCGAGAACTGCAGTATGGAAAGGAGAAGTTTGGCATAGGCGTATTAACAAATGAATTACGGGGCTTGAGATGTTTTTCTTCTATTGACTTAAAAGCAATTCCTCTTTTTACTGACGTGCTCAAGAATATCACAGAGGATGTCGTTCTGAACCATCACTTAAATGTAACTTACAGTCCTCTTTCCCTTTGTTCCTTCTCAGTCTTGCTCACACAGCTTGCTACTCAAAGTCTCTATTTCCTTTCCAGCTCACCGCCGACACCCCTGATGACTTGTTCAGCTGACTCCGGACTCCTCCGGCAGCCCTGCTCTTGGATGTACCTTTTCTCTCTCTCTAAATACTTGCCCCCTCTCTGATGGGAGTGCTCTGACTCTTCCAACTAGATGCTGCAGCCCAGGCACTGAGCCCAAGGAAGGAGAGGGGAGAGGGAGACTCCAGAGCAGAAAAGATGCTATAAATCTCGTAATTTCATTTTCTCTTTTTCTTTCATCAATGTGGCAGTATGTTTAGGGTCAAGAATTAGAATGTAGGTGTAGAAAAAAATGGCCCATAAAACCCACTTGCAGGGCCTCCCTGGTGGTGCAGCGGGGTGAGCGCTGCTCTGTGAAGCATCCGAGGCACAGCAGCGCAAGTTTGATCCCCTGGCAGGGAGGGGACCCACATGGCGTAGCAGCCCTCTCCTGCCTCCCCCGCTGCTCCCCTCAGCAGTGCATTTCAGTTGATCTACCTGTTCTGCTCCCCACTCTGTCTCTGGTGACTCCTCTCACCTCCCGCGACTCTGGTCTGTATCCCAGCTCTTGTATGCATAAATAAATAAATCTTTATTTTTTTAAAAAAAAGTATGCTATTTGCATACTTTTAAACCAAAGTATGTCACAGATCTTTGGTACAATGGTGGGAGAGGGAACACGCTTTTTGAAAGCTTCACCAAATTATATGTGGGGCTCCATGTAAATTTTCAACCTTTTTTCTCAATTGAGAATCACCCTGACTTCTCATTCTCTCAAATCCTGTTCAGACTCCGTTTATTAGTGACTTCTGGTGGCTTTACTTTGGAATAAGTCTAGAATCCAGCCACTCTTGACACCTTTATTGCCACCGCTCTGGTCCACGCCGCACCAACTCCTACTGGGATTACTGTCCTACCAAACCTGACTGGTTTCTTATTGCCACTGTGACAAATACCACAAAGCTAGTGGCTTAAAACAACATAGATGTATCATCTTAAAGTTCCTGAGGTCAGAAGTCCAAAATGGAGTTCACAGGTGAAGCTGCTTCCCTCCTGAGACCTCCTTTGCCTTTTCCAGTTTTTATAAGCTGCCTGAGCTGCTTGACTTGTGATCACGTCGGTCTCATGCCGCATCCCTCTTACTGTCCTGCCTGTTTCACGTGTAAGGAGCCTTGTGATTACACTGGTCTGACAGAGATAATCCAGGATAATGTCCCATCTCGCAGTCAGCTGGCTAACTATGACTCCATCTGCAACCTTAATTCCAAGTAACACTTCCACAGGTTCTGAGATGAGGCTATGGGTATTCTTGTTCACATTAGTCTGCCCACAGCATCCTTAACTCATCTCTCAGCTTCTACCTTTGCCTCACTTCAATCTCTTCACAGCAACCAAAGTGATACCATAAAACCATATTCCACTTTCTCTGCTGAAAACCTTCCCACAGATTCTCTTTTGCCATTTGAACACCCTTGAACACCACACGGGTTTTTACCAGCTCTATTAACATATTTGCTAATACTGAACAAGCCTATCATTTCTGGGATCTGCCCCAATGCATTATGGTGCATAGGGCTGGATCCTATTTGCTAATGTTTTATTTAGAACGTTGTCATCCATATTCAATAGTGGGTGGATCTTCGGTTTTCTGTGGTTTTGGTGTTTTTTAGTTTTGCTTTGTGGAATAGATTGGGGTGGGGACTTTGCATCTTCTACACCTCAGAGGAGAAATCATTTTTTCCATATAAACTTGAAAAAAATTAATTTACCTGAGTCATAAATTGAGAAAGCATAACAAACATGAAGTAATAAAGTGAAGACTCTCACAGAGCAAGAGTTTAAAAAAATATATTAAATGTATGTTCCGATTTTATCAACCCTCTCCTTTGGTTTCATGCAGCCTTAAATGAGACAGTGTATAGGAAAGTCCTTTAACAACTTTGACTATAGTTATCGGTAGGCGGTCGCCTCTCCGCCCGGGATTTTACTCCTGGCGTGTCAGAGGAGACGCTATAATCCTGTGAAGTGAGTAAAAGCAAGTTTCCAGAGCCTGGCTCCACAGAACCCAGATGAAAGCGATCACGAACCGCGCGGTAATGACCCAGTGCTTTCCAGCTGAAACGAAAATTACTAGTAGGTCAGCAAGGTTCATTGCATTCGCCGTGATGGAAGATCTGCTCACCAACTTCAACTGAGGCTTAAATCCTTATTGTCTGCTGAGCTGTTTTCATTTGTAATGCTGCTCTACTGAATTTCAATCAGGAATTGAAATTATAGGTTGTTTTTTTTTTTTCCTTTTTTCTCTCACTTCCTTGCTCCTTGCTTTCCCCCTCCTCCTTTTCACTTGATCTGAGAAACTAGATTTGATGCGAGTTACACTTCCTTGCGACTGCAGGGTGCTTGTGTTGAGACCACTGTAGCCACCTCCGGTCATAACTGCCATTATAATTAGATACTATTATTTGCTAAGCATGCTTACAAATTTACTAGCGAGGCTTGATTAACTGCTATTCATAATATCTTAAAGCTTCCCATCATGTTAAAGGCCCACCTCATTCCGCCCTTCTTCTAAACCAATTAATCCACAGCAATATGGGCTTGCTAGTTTCTGAGTAATTGCCAAGCTGCCCAGTCTTTGCTAAGCTCGTCTGAATTTGGGGAAATCACAGTGGATTCCCAGGCAGCAGCACCCATAGACCTCTGGATGCGGACCCGTCTTCCCTGACATCTTCCTCTCGCTGCCTCCTACACAGCAGGTTAACCAAGCCCCTCTCCTCACATTAGCCTTTCTGCAAGTTGCTCTTTTTTAAAAGATAAGAGACACAAGCATAAATAACCCCCTCCCCCTGCAAAAAGTCTTTTTATGCCTAACTCACCGAGCTGCTGGAGGAGCGTGAGGAGGGTCTGATGGTAGGAATCGCAACTGACGTCAAATATACATATAAAAAACCCGAACTGTAGCCGTGAAGCAAGCAGTGTGAGGGTGTGACGGTGTGGAGACGCCGCTGCCCCTTCCTCCACCCCGGTATCCATCTGCATCCACTTCCGCTCTCCTCCCACCAGCGTCATAAGGTGTGCAGTTGGTGCTAATAATCCCCCCTTTCTCTCTTCTCCCCTGGTCCACTTTCTTATTACCTGCCCCAGACCCCAGGGTGCGTCGTCATCTCTGCCCCGGCCACTGTGGCTGAGGGAGGCATGGTCCAGGGGTTAGCATTATCAGTCTGACAACCAGCCAGAAGAGCTGCGATGCTGGCTGAGGATGAGGAGATGATGAGTGCAACGGCTGTGGTCTCCAAACTAGCTACTGTGATGGGGGCTGGAGTTTGTCCCACTAACTTTTCTAAATTGCCTCTGCCAGGAAAAGATGTGGCTTGTTTCCTGGAGAAGCTGCTTCCAGAAACTGAATAAAGAAGTAGATCCATGCAACGGGGGCATTCATGAGCTGCTGGGATTTCCTTCAAGGCCTGAAGGGCTGGGGCCCCCTCTGCTGAGAGCACTGCTGGCCCCTCACAGCCCCTCTGGACTCACCCTTGCCTGAGTTTCACTGCCTCCCAAGGACACATGTGTTTTCAGAGGGGCCCACATGAAGGTACAGACCCAGCATGCTTCAGGAGTCAACTGAGGCCTTCATAAGACATTGTCACTACTGAGCTTTTCTCTCTACCAGCCTGCTTCCATATATTCCTTCCTGTGGTTATAGATCTCAAAAGAATACCTAACAGACTTCCTCCAACCAGTCTCCATCCCAGATTTTGTTCCCACCATCCTGCAATAGAAACCCACTTAGCTCCCACTGAGCAACTTTCTCCAACCTAACCCTTAGCCATAATTAAGGCAATAGTTTGTGGCCTACAGCTACCTTACTCTTTGCCTTTTCTCTGAACCGGGATCTGGACAAGGAGTGGAGGAGCTATTTATTAGACTTCTTTAAATTCCCAACAACCATTATAATCAGGAAATCCATGGGCGGCCAGTGTACAGAGACAGGCAGGGCATCAAGAATGTCACCATTGTGCAAATCGTCATCTACAGAACAGGAACCTGCAAGAGCCTCGGCCCAGGGCAGCCAGGGGCAGCCTCCACCACAGCAAGAGGGAATTTAATTTCAGGCTTTATCTTTCATAAGCACCCTCACTGCAGGGCACTTTTCAGTCAAGGATCAGGACAAGAATTTCCTGACAATAGTGGAGGGCAATGTCTTAAAATACACCTGATAATCTCATTGTTCTGGCCAGCTATTTAGCAGTGGGGTCTAGTGAAAATAACACAGACTTGGACAAGAGTGACCAATGTCTGAGTCCCCTGTCACGATCTTCATGACCTTGAATAAGCTACTTAATTTTGCCAATCCTACTTCCCCATCAGTAAAATAGAATAAGAAGAACTTTGCAGAGTTGGTGGGAGGATTAAATAAGATAATGTATGTAAAGCCCCTAGCATAGAACCTGGCTTTCTGCAACTGATATGCATTAGTACTTTTCACATAAAGATCTTCTAAGCTTCTCAATGTGATGAGTTATGATTGGTATCTCCTAGCAGATCCCTTTATCTTCCACTGTGCCATTTCTAAATAGGGAGGTTATTTACACTTGGGCAGAACAAGGCATAATCTTTTGAGCAACTATCTAGGCCAAGGAGCCGTCTAATGAGTATGACTTATTTTTATCCACCAGTTCTGCATCTCAGGCATGGCTATTTTGATACAGGTCAGCTCTTGTGGTAAAGCGATATTCCTGCTCACCTGCAAAGGGTGAGTTATAGAACACCTCTTGGCGCCAAGGGGCAGAAAGCAATCAGCTTCAAACATGTGAGACTGGGAGACCAGAGGTCAGGGCTGGCAATGCACAGAGGTGAGAACACAGCCAGCATCGGGATCTTGGCGGGGACATGCCACCCTGGGCAGAAAGTCTCCTAGGTTCAGCGGCAGCTCTTGAGTCAACTCCCCAAAGCAGGAAAGCAATGTCAGGAATTCAGAGAAATGCTTTACCTCAAGAGGAAGAAATGGCAAGAGAGAATAACAAAGGAATTCAATAAATCAAAGTTCAAGGCTACTGTCCCAGGAGACCCCACATCTGCCAGCCCTTCGACGTCTTGTCTTTCCGGCATCAGTTACTAACAGTCTTTGACTGGCATCTCTCTGTGACCCATGTGTCACCATATCCCGGGGTTTCAGCTTTGGGAAAACTAGAAAATAGACCTGGGCAGGGGATTGAGCTAGACAGGCACACAAGCTTCCAGAGGAACCCAAAGGACAAGTTCACCCAAGCCACCCACTGGCTCTCCAGCCGCTCTGCTCTGTCTCTCTCAAGTACCCTACGCACGAAGTTCAACCTGGACGAGCCCAGGAAGCAGGGGCATTTTGCTGTCCTGTGCCCGACCTCTGTTCTGATCACCTCTTACCATCTCTTCAGCTTCGACCCAGAAAGTGCTCTCGCGAAGAAGTCTGAAGCAAATTTTCTTTCCTGGATGGTTTAATACTTACGCAGCTGCAAAATGGAAGCCTTCGTTCTATGTCAAAAGTCTTCCCACGTCAAGAGAGAATGCGGTGAGCCCAGGTGCTCCGAGGACTCTGGTAACCCTGAGCCCCCTGAAAGCACAGCCCCAACCACCCTCACATGGAACTGGCCCCTCTGCGGCCCTGGCAGCTCTTCCATCCTGATGATGTCCGCAGGTGCCTCAGATGGGATCCCGGGGCAGAACTACCGTGACAATACAGAGCGCTGTGAAGCTGAGAACCTCCCAGACGTTGTTTTATTTAATTCTCGCAACCCCCCTGTGAACGTAGGTATTATGGCTTTCCCATCTTATAGGTGAGCAAACTACACCTGGAGACAACCAGTGACACACCTAAGTCATATAGTCAGTAAGTGTCAGAGCCAAGATTCAGTCTCAGTTCCAGAAGAGTTTGTGCTCTTCATCGCCATTCATTCTGTGCAGCTCCAGCTGGCCCCTGACTCAGGAGAGACAGGGCTTTCTCCCACGCTCCCCTCTCTCAGCCCACACCTCCCTCCCTAGGCCACATCTGCTCACAGCTGCATTGTTCATTGGTTGGTGAGTTCACCTGCCTCAGTGGAGCGAGGATCTTGCCTGCTCTTGAGAGCGGGGACTAGGGCTTCTGTGACGTGCTTGTGTAGGAGCAGGCCATCATGGGCCCAGTCTTCCTCCGAGGCTAGAGCCAACCTAAGGCCTTGACTGGTGCCCAGCTGGGGAAGGAAGTGGGGGCTAAAGTGGAACCTTGAATCGACTTACCTGAAGCCACGTCCATCCAGAGGGGCCACCTTCCTCTAATGCTCACAGAGGTGCCCCCGGGGATAACTTGGTCACTGAGCTGGAAGGTAAGAACTGGGTCCACATCCTTCAACCCAAACACTTGCTCCTTAATTATTTTTAGGCAACTCAGGTGTTTAAGTTTCATCCACTGGGGTATGCTATGGACTAAATGTTGTGCCCCCCGAAAAATCCTATATTGAAATACACCAATGTGATGGTACTGGAAGGTGAAATCTTCGAGAGATGGTTAAAATCCGAGGAGGTCGTGAAGGTGGGGACTCGTGCATGGGCTTAGTGTCCTTTTCAGATCACAAGAGGACTGGCTGCTTTCTGCTTTTGGCCACATGAGGAGACAACAGAAAGTCAGCAGCCTGTCACCAAAAAAGGCCCTCACGAGAACCCAGCCATGCTGCCACCCTGTTTACAGACTGAGCTATGAGCAGCAAAGCCACCCACGCTGTGTACTTTGTTACAGCTGTCCAAGCTAAGACAGGATGTAAGCATGTGCCTGGTTGGGCTCCAACCACTTAAAAAATTTCAAGATAAAAGCACCGAACAGGTTGGCCTCATTCCCCCCATCCTGGCTGGGACTTGAGGTTTCGATGAGCAGCGGGTAGCTTGAGTTTCCTGCGTGAGGCACGCAGGGCCTGAATTGCTCTCGTTTCCTCTGACAGCCTGAGCTTTGTTTCTTTCAATTATATGCATGAAAAATAGCATTAAACTAGGGAAGCTTCATCCGAGCATAGTCTTACATTATTCAATACCAGGATAATGAGCCCTTATATAGGATGTACATGCGCCTCTCGTGGCCACCTCGTCCTTGCCCTTAAATGAGACCCAGCGTCAGCACCAGCAGAGGCTATTTTTAGGCATTTGCAATAGTTTCTGATGAGATTAGCTAAATATTAAGTGTTAATAGTAATCCATTTGATTACTTAACGCCAACAAGGAGTGGCAGGTATCTTCTGAATACCAAGATAAAATCCAGAATCTCTAAAATTCAGTCCAACTAGCAGTCCAGCCCAGCCACGTGGTGCACTTGAGAACATGGTGTCTGGAGTCAAACTGACCACTGGGTCCCAGTTTACCACCATGTGACCCCACTTCCCTGACCTCAGTTTTCCTTACCTGCTAATATCGTGGAGTGTGATGGCCCCTTGCTTATAGGATTATTGTGAGGCCTTAGTACAATGACGCGGTAAAGCACTTGGCACTACACACATGGCACCAAGCATGCAGACACACTGTATATCACGAAAACCACTCTAGTTTTTAAAAATAATTCCTGTTTGAGATAAGAATCAATATTATTCCACAGAGATTTGCCCCCTTTAAAAAGTAAGCTCTGGGGCCTCCCTGGTGGCGCAAGGGGTTAAGGCCGCACTATGAAGCATCCGAAGCCACTGCAGCACGAGTTCGATGCCGGACCAGGGAGGTGACCCTCCTCCCTCCCCGCTGCTCCCCGCAGCAGTGTACTTCAGCAAATCTGCCTGCTCTGCTCCCCACTCTGTCTCTGGTGAATCCTCTCATTCCCCCCTTCCCTAACACTTCTAGCTTGCACCCCAGCTCTTGTTGCATAAATAAATAAATCTTTTAAAAAATAAATAAAAGTGAGCTCTGTCAGCACAAATTCAGCCTTCTTAACTGTCAGAAATTGTGCCTGACAGCCTCACGAAGCCAAGGGAGTAAATAAGTTCACTTGAGTGAGCACAAGGAAGACAGAGGGAAGCCAGGGGTGCCCCACTTTTCCAGAGCTGTTTCCCCTGACTGAGACAACGAGCAGAAGAACCATCTGCCTGCGGTGTCGTCACCCTCCTCGCACCCAACACTCCTGGTTCCGGCCTCACTCGAGCTCTGGCTTCGTCCCCTGTGCGGCCTTCTGGCCTGGGACACAGCACAGTGGTTCCAGCTACGACCAGACTGTCTGCCCAACGGGACCTTGCAGGCTTGGGTAAACCCCTCTGGCTTAGCGCCGCCCTGGGGCTGGGTCCGGCTGGGGGTCACGGGCCTCCTACGAGCAGTGTCGGGGGCGGTACACACGGCCTGAGCCAGGGAGAGCAGCAGAATTAAGTGCACAAACCGGAGAAGGTGCTCTTGCCGCCCTCCCCCAGAGGGCCCAGGACACTTCCGGTTTGACCTGCGACCCCTGGGTCAGTGGGCCGGCCCGAGGAGAATCCCAGAGGACCGGGACAGAACTTTAGAATGAGCAACTTCCCCTAAAATTTTGGGGTCCTGGGTACCTCTCAGTTTTGCCTAGTATCAGTTTTTGGTTCTCTGACCCAGGACTAAGCCTCCCAGCAGCAACCCCCTGAGGAGGCTCCCAGCTTCTCCCACCTGCTCCCTCTGAATCTCCAGTGCTCCCAGAGGTACACACCCCTGGCCTTAGGGTCAGCAGCTGGCTGAGACTGCAACGAATAAAACTCAGCGCTTAAAGCAGAGCGAGCCCACTGCAGGTTGACAAGCAGGAGGGGAAAACCCACCCAAATCTGCTGATAAGGTCCAGGCTCCATTTTGTGTGTGAAAGCGAACCTCAAAAAGAAAAGCTCAGAGACGTTAATATTTTTCCTGGTTTGAAAGTAATTTAACCTTTAGATTCTGTTTCAATTGGACCACAAGATTTCCCACTTAATGACTACCTTGTTTTGTTTCTTGCTTGTCTCACATTAATTTTGTTTTCAATGATATGTCAAGATCTCTTAGGGGAAAATAAAGCTTATCTTACATCATTCTCTTAATTCTATTTTTTTTTTTTTGAATCTTCACAGGATTGAGCAGTTTTCAGGGAGCTAAAAAGCCCTCGATAACCCTAATGAGAAGATGATGAATGAATTCCTTGTACACTGCAGCCGGCTCACACCTCACACACCAAAACTCACTGGGTGAATGAACGCTTCCCTGTCTCAGAAATGGATCCTACTTATCCACATTCCTCTTATTCACCAGAAACAGAATAAAAATATAAAAAGATGGAATGAGACAGAAATATAAGAGTGGGATGAAGTGTTTGGTATTTAAATGATTTCTCTATTTTTGTGGGGTAATCCTGGCTTCTTATGCTCTCATTTATTGGCAGAAGGAGCTGCATGTATATTTGAAATACAAATGCACCAGAGCCCTTTCTCTAGGATTTTTAATGTGTCCCGTCTCAAAAACACCCTCCTTCTTCAGTCACTGTTAGGCGAGTCACAAGATGGTAAAATCTTATTATGAAAAACGGTAGCAGACATTTAAGCTGCTGATATTATGAGAGAAAATCTTTCCTTGGACTTTCAATGCTTTTAGCTGCTGTCTGCACACTGCACAAGTAGATTTCTATTCCCTAAAGGTGGCAATGAAGGCAAAGTTCTAGGTCTAACAGAGTGACTGCTAACTCTTGCAGATACGCTGATCAACTCCCTAGTTGAGTATGCTGTCACCCCAGCCTCCGAAGGAGCAGCCCCCTAGGACCTCCCTGGTGACGCAAGCAGTAAGTCACAGCACTGTGAAGCATCCACGGCACAGCAGCACGAATTCGATCCACAGCCAGGGAGGGGACCCACATGGCGCAGCAGACCTCTCATGTCTCACCCCGCTGCTCCCCTCAGCAGTGTATTTCAGTCAATCTGCCTGTTTTGCTCCCCATTCTGTCTCTGGTGAATCCTCTCACCCCCCCTTCCCTAACACTTGTAGCCTGCACCCCAGTTCTTGTATGTATAAATAAATAAATCTTAAAAAAAATTTCTAAAAAGGAGCAGCCCCTGAACTATGACCCCCATCTTCCTGGCCATGTATGGAAACTTCCCTGGCCAGTCAGTGAGATTGGGCTTAAAGAAATGTGAATGAAGGGCAGGTAACCTTGAACCTCACTTGTTCTCTGTCTCCTTCTTTGTAAAGCAGGCATAAGATTTTGGAACTAAATATAATCATTCATGAAGTGCTCCCCTCTCTTAATGTCATCCACAGGTTCTTAGAAACTGCAACTGTTAGTAGGCAGAATGAGGGGTCCCCTGGGGTCCCCAAACCTGCATGCTCTAAATGGATTCTGCTATCTGTAGCACAGAGACAAAATATACTTAGTGTTTAAGATATTTAGAAGAACTTCAATACAATTAGTGTGCAGTAGAGAGAAGAAGAAAATATAGTTAAAATAGTTTCCAGTTAAACGTCCAAGTTACCTATCTGCTCTGGGTAAATGCCCAGCCAAACAGGGTTGGCCTAAATCAGGGCCACTGAGGCCTGAAAGCTTACCACAAACCTAAGGCCCCTCTGGTGGAGACACACAGGAAAGGGACAGGAGGGGCCAGGCTAGTCTGGAAGGAAAAGAGCAAAATCAGAATACAAGTCAAGACAAAGGCTGCCATTGTCAGCCTCCCCATGGTCTCTCACCCACCCTGTCTCTTTCAAGTGTCTCCTTCCACATCAACCACGACCCCAGTGCAAGCCCAAGACAGAGGCAAGCGTGGCTTCTTCATATGTCTCTGCTCCCCTGCCTCCTCCTGATCTTCTCTTCCTTTTTTTCTTTTCTAGCTTCTCCCCCTGCTCAACAACACCCTTCCTTGGGTGGGGCAGGGAAACTAGAACCTCCCCTTTCCCTGGGACCACCCTGTTACAGTCCCTCTCCTCCCGGTTCTGCTTCCATTGCTTTCTTGCTCTCAGATGTTAATAAAATAGAATGTGGAGCCCTAAAGTGGATACCCCACAGCAGCCAGGGCGGAGATGCCCTCTGGCGGCCATGCCCACCTGTGGTTCCTCCACCTCCACCACTGGGCTGTAGAATATATCCCGGTTTCTCCCTCACCTCTGGACCACTCTGGAGAAAGCCCTCTATCCTCTTTTAAGAAGAAGAACTGAGGTCTCCTGCTAACAGCCTGCACGGAGGCCTCTCAGAAGCGGGTCTTCTACCCCAGACCACGGCTCCAGCCAATATCCGAAAACAATCTCAGGGGACACTTTGAGTCAAAACAACCCAGCTAAGTTGCTTCCAGATTCCTCCTGGCCTGCTACAATATTGTGCTTTATAAGAAAAATACTGTATTTGGTCATTCAGTATCTCTCCTACGGATTTGGTCTTCACCCGCAGTTCCTGGCTCACAGCTCCCAAAAACCGTAGAATTTTCTAAGTGTTGAGAGTAACAAAGGTGTATCTTGTTAAATTAACAAGGTGTCTTTGGGGAAACAACTTGAGGAGAGGGGCAGGAAGCCAATATGAAGTATACTTACCATGAAGTAATGCTTTACTGCTTACAAAAGACATAATATTTTCTTCGGGCCCACCAGACAGCCATTTATGTTGTGTCTTCATTCAGAGGCAGTGGAGTGGGAGAGGAAAGGATAGAACATATAGATGTCAGCAGCTAATGCAGCCATCCGTCTCCATCCTGAGCAAAGCAGGAGTTACTGCAAATGATCTGGTTTATTCTGACAAATGTATTCTGACTCCTTTTCTCAGGTTTTGCAGGGTTCTGGGGCTGAACATGCTATTTCCCTCTAAAAATCTATGTTACTCTCTCGACTCTGGCTGGATATGGACCCCAGCCAGTGAAATTCTCACTTAGCCATGAGGCCTCTGTCAGCTCCACATGCACCCACATCTAAGCTCTCTTGGTCTGCACTGGAGTGAGGTGGGTCTGCTGGCTGTGGCAGACTAACGCAATTAAGCTGTCTTTTTTCCCCTAATCACACAGAGAATTTCAAAAAAAGTAGATGACTCCAATACTAGCTGTCAGATCTAGTGCTGTCCTCGTAATTATCACCTTGTCAGACCTTGAGGCTTCCTCTATGCTATGTCATAGTTCTGAGTTCATCTGAATTTATGAATTGTTTGCAGAGATAATGAAACCTATCAGATTACCTTTCAATCACTCTCCAGAGGAAATTAACTGACAGTGAAACCATAATGGTTTATGCGAAGACCTTCATATCCTTATAACAGACTGGTTTCCTCTCTCCTGTGCCCAATCTGCCATCTCTTCACTCTTCTCTCCAATTAGCCTGCCATTTTCTTTTCCTTCTAACTGGAGACTTAGAAGGGCAGGAGCCTAGAGGACCAGATCATTAAAAGTGTGCGTGTGTGTGGGTGTACAAGCTGCTGATTCTAATTCAAAAGGAGTGGTGGTTTTTATCTTCCTTAGTTTTCCCCCACCAGCCCCCCAACATCCCACCACCACTAGTGAGTTTCTAGAAGGAAGTCCTCAATGAGGAAAACTAAACAAAAAAGAAATTACAAATAGCATTACTCTTTTTCCTTTTCTTGCTTTTATCTTCTAGAAGGTGATTTATAAATGCATAGCTCTAGTCCAAAACTTTCTCTTCAGATCCCTCTGTCCTCCTATCCTTAAAATAGCTCACCACAATGACCAATTGATATTCAAACTCAACATATCTGCAGTGGGGACTGCTAAACAGTCACCAAAACCCACCCCAAACTACATTTCCCAGGCTTCTGTGTGGGTGTGTGTAGCTTATTGAATTCTCAGCAATAGAATTCAGAAGCAATATGTACCAGTTCCAAGCCTGACCCCTTCAAAAACCTGTCATGTAAGCCTCCCTGCTCTTTTCCAATCTGATGACAGAATGGAGAGGGAGACTTCTAGAGAACTTAAGCAGGTGGATCTGTGAGATGAAAGGAATCTGGGTCTGTGTGAGCTCACAGAAGGCTGCCCAGGACTATGACAGAAATTCCTGCTCTACTCAGGGTTTATCTACTGCCATATGTTTGGTTGTCCTGGGGTAAGGTCCAAGCACCGCCTCCCTGCCCCTGCCCCACTGCCCACAACTGTTTTGCATGTTCAGACCATGAGCGCACACCTGTATCAAGAGGGCATGAAGAGGGCCTCCCCGGTGGCGCAGTGGGTTGAGCAACGCACTATGAAGCAAACCGCAGCCACTGCAGCACGAGTTCGATCCCTGCTGCCGGCCAGGGCGGGTGACCTCTCCTGCCTTGCCCACTGTTCCCCTCAGCAGTGTGTTTCAGTTAATCTGCCTGTTCTACTCTCTGCTCTGTCTCTGGTGGATCTTCTCACCCCCCACACCTCTGGCCGGTACCCCAGTTTTGTGTGCATAAATAAATAAATATCTTAAAAAAATAAAAGAGGGCATGAAGAGATCTCACACAGTGGCTTTCAGGGACCAGGAGAGCAGACTCTCCAGAAGGTCCGAAAATAGTTTGAGAGAGTGAGGAAGGGTGACCGACGTGGGCTTTTATAGTAGTTGGGACGTGGACAAGGATTCCCTCAGATGGGCCAGGTTTCGTGTGGTTTGAACGTCTCCCTGGTGTCAAGGGAAGGAGCACGCCAACTTTCTCAGTATCTTGCCTAGGTAGGGAGGAGAAGGGAGGGCAGGGCGGCGAGGCTCAAAAGTTGTCAGCAATCACTGAACAGGGAGTCAGGTGCCCTTTTACACGCTGGCTAGAATCACCTGGATTGACACAACGTCAAAACTGAACACCTACTCTTTCCCCAGCCAACTTCACTTGCATTTCCCTTTTCCCTTTCTTGCCCCACCATCTTCCAGACACAAAATCCATAAACATGAACGCCGTCCTCAGATTTCTTGCCCTTGTCACCAAATCCCGTCCCTTCCATCTTCCAGTCATCTCAAAATCCTGCCTTCTTTCCACCTCCTCTCTTACTACCTCAGGAAACTATCAGAGGCTGATCTCTCTGAGTCTGTCAGTCCCTGAAGCTGCTCTACCTGGATTTAAATACAGGATCCACGTCCACCCTTTCCTGTTTCACTGATTCGGAGAACAAACCCAAAGAGGTTTTGGCAGAGAAAAACAACTTGATCTGCAGGTATCCTGTACGTGCCTTTTCCTATTTTATTTTTTTGAGGATTTATTTATGCACACAAGAGCTTGGGTACAGGCCAGAGGCTCAGGAGGTGAGAGGATTCACCAGTGACAGAGTGGGGAGCAGATCAGGCAGATGGACTAAAATACCCTGCTGAGGGGAGCAGCCAGCCAGGCAGGAGAGGTCTGCTGCGCCATGTGGGTCCCCTCCCTGCCTGGGGATTGAGATCACGTTGCTGTGCTGTGGATGCTTCACAGTGTAGCACCCAACCCGCTGTGCCACCAGGGAGGCCCCGCCTTTGCCTATTTTACTGCTGTTGAACACAATGAGAGGTTTCCAGAACACAGGCTGTTCTCGCACTGCTTTAACATTCTTCCTGCCTTTAATCCGTATAGATATTGATTCCTACTGACTATAGGAGTTATCTCTGCCTCATGCAGATTCCAAAAGCAATCCAAAATTCAACTTACACTCACCATGGCCTGGTAAGGCGCAGGTCTGGAATTATCATATCGAATACCTAGCTTCAAAGAAATGATAATTAGTGATATCCTGAACATAGCCCATCCTACTTTTTTCTGCATTCAACTTTTGTGAATTATCATTCAAGCCAACTAGTAGATTTTTGCTGTGCAGGTTGGAAGGGCTGAGCCTGGCAGGTCCTTGGTCACAGGCGGTACTTGAACACAGGACACTCCTACCACCCATCACCTCTCCAGAACCTTCACTGGAAGCATCTACTCCCACGCCGTATCGAGAGATAGGCATGGGGAAGGCTGCTCTCACCCCAGCCCTGCCCCTGGCTCTCTTGGCAGGGATGGGGGGGAAGGGTCTTTAATTCTTTGAGGATAATCTCCTCGAAGTTTTTCTGCCCAGTCCTCTGAAATGAGCTCTAGATGTCCTGCTCTCGCTTGAGGTTGTCAGCGTCCCTCTTAGAGCAGGTGGCTACAAACTGAACACTATTCTTCATGGAGCGCTGATGGAGCCAAGGAACAAGGGCTGTTCTATCACTTCATTCTAGACGTTTTATCCTCAGGCCTAACACAGCCTTTTGGGCAGTAAGTGCTCAGTTGTTGGCTCAGCATCAGCCTGGAGTCACTTGAAACCCTTGCCCACCACCATCACCACTCCATCCCTCACACCCTGACCCCTTCTAGATTTTGCTACTGACTTTTTTTTTTTTTTTGCCCAACCTCAAGACCTTCCATGTATGCCATCGTGTCCCCTCTAGTGATTCGGAGCTTGGGATTTTTTTTTAATCTCCTCTTTCCGTCCTGATTTAACCCTTTTCTGCTTTGATCACCCCAGAATTGATGGGGTGCAGTTGAGTGAAAGTCATTGAACTCACCCTCCATTTAGCAGTGGGAAAATGAGGACAGCATCCTAGAACCTGCCATACCTTCGTATGGCAAGCTACTACCAAGAAAATTGCTCCAAAGCCTCTGGGGCTACCCCGCTGTTCTCATTGCTGCAGTCACAGCAGACTGCCCCAGGCATGGGCCCTGATGGACGTGCTGCACCACCATTAATGCGGGGACTGCACTTAAGCAGGCTTTCGTTTCCCTACTTCTCCTTCCCTAAAATACCAGAAATATATTTCTACCAGAAAGGGGATGGTTCTCTGATGTGCCAGGCGTTTCTGGAAAGGACAAGGTTTACTGCTCAGACCTGTTGTGACGTTTGAACAGAAATACTGCGATGACATTTAAGTCTCTCTGCTGGCTGTCAGGTAGCCGCGCCCCGAGAAATAGAACAAACTCCTCAGACTGCTGCATCTCCAAACCAAAGGCATGTGCCTTTTCCCTGAGGTACTGGGCCCAGAGGAGGGGGCCGGCTTGGCTGGAGGACTGAGTGCGGAAGAGGACTCTCCTAGCCACCAGGCTGGACACTCATACGATGAGCAGCCTGCAGAGATGAGCAGAGAAAGCAAAGACGCGGTGGCTACTGAGCTTGTCCTGCAGAAGCACCACAGGGGCACGTCACAGGCATATCACAACTCTAGCCAAGACCTCTTTATGAGATGGGTAATGTAGCAGAATGCTCCCCAGCTTTCTGACAAGAGGCATGGATGCAGGTGCATGTAGACTTTGGAAGCCTCCTGGAAAGGAATTTGCCCTGTAGGAAGAATGGCAATCCTCAAATTAATTCAGGGCGGTGGGGCTAGGGTCAAAGTATCAAGGTATTGTCATGCTCAGTAGACCATGTTTCGCTAATTATCTCTAAGCCACTCGCTCACGACCTACAGTGCGTAAAGCTTCAAGGACTCCTTTCCCGTCACCTCTGAGGCACAGAGAGAGTGTCACAGGCAACACCACCCGTGTCACTGCTGTCGGGTAGATGGTCAGTCTGGTCACAAAGGCAGTGTCACTTTCAGGGGCTTTGAGATTAGCGTGGCACCCAAGCTCTCAGAGGCACTGGCCCCCTGGCTGCCACCCTGGCACTGCCCCTCCACAGTAGCCCGCCACGTGCCAGAGCTGGGAATGGTGTATAAATATGAAGGGTAAGGGCCTCTGCTGGTGCAGAGGTTAGCAGCAGCCAGTCTCAGAGCTATCAGCAGCCACTGCAACACAAGTTCAATCCCCAGCCAGGGAGCTAAACCGCATGGCGCAGCAGACCTCTCCTGTCTCGCCTGCTGTGCCCCTCAGCCGTGTATTTCAGTAGATCCACCTGTTCTGCTCCCTACTCCATCTCTGGTGAATCCTCTCACCCCCCCACCCCCCACCCCAGCCTGCACCCGTTCTTGTATGCATAAATAAAAATAATTTTTTTTTAAAACTGTGATGGGTGAACACTAGTACATGCTGGAAGTGGAGGCAATAAGGGAAAGAGAGAGACCTGATCCATAGCATTTGCCAATTTCTGCGGTATAAATACTTGCACCACAGTCGATTTCAAGCTACTGACAGGACATGACTAAATGAAAGGATGCTGTGTGGTGTTTCCACCAGAATACAATAGACGTGACCCCCAGAGCACAGCAAATAGTAAAATGCAGTGAAATAATTAGGAGGTAATGCATCTTGACGATATATCCCCTTTATTTTCAATATAATCCATTTAATTGCAACTTTACATAACCCGTCTTTAACAATAGCTATATTTAACAACCGTTTGGCAGAATCCCTAAAAAATGTCATGACTGGCTCTCGAAAGCCAGTACGAGCCAGCTCTGCACACCACTGACTTGGGAGGAAGAAAATGTGGTATCCCGTGCCATGCGAGTGACCGAGCCACAGCCCAGGACGATGTCTGGGGGCTTAGAGGGCTGCCTAGGCAGAATTTATCCAGAGCAGAACTGATCGCAGAGGGTGGGACAAAGTCTGGGAGGTACATTCCGCGGCCAGGTTGAACCTCTTCCTATTTCACTGGTAGCCGCTGACTCCCAATCCAAGGCAGCAGTGCTAAGGTCTTTTCCCTCTAAAATGGAGTTATGTAAAAGACTTCCGCCACAGGTGAAGCTCCTAGCAACAGGAAAGACTGCTTCCTGCTCCTCACCGGGACAAAAGTAAGACATGTCCCCTTCTTTCCTTACGGCTACCTGGCTGTGTCCTGAACCACTGCTCCTCTGCCCAGCTCATGCTTTTCTGCTGAAGGTGAGGCATAGCACAGGATGCCTCCTCCAGCGCCCGCATCACGGAGCCTCCTGCCTAGGCCTCGGGAGCACAGGTAGCTACAAGGTGTGGCCGTTCGGGGTCTGGACTTCAGGTACCAAGCTCAGTTTGGATAGAACATCCCAAATCCAGGAAAAGAAAGGGCTATGAAATGAATCTGTGCAGTGGCACAGCGTGAGTGCAATTAATTGTTGTCAAAGCATTTTGCTGGCTGCATTCATCTGTTATGTAGGAGAACAAAACTGTCATAACGGTGACAACTTTATTCAACAGTGGTGCAATTACCAAACCTAAAAATAGGAAGCAAAGGGGAGATTTTCTTGAGAGGGCTGAGCTCTGTTGCCCCTGTGGCACGCCTGGGACAGTCCACCCCCAGGATTGAGGGAGGAAAGAAAGGAATTTGAGGTTCATTGAACATTGCCATGTGCTACTATGAGGTCATTGTTGTCATCTTCCCTTCAGTTCTGTGAAGGAGGGAGAACAGAGGACCACTGAGCACCCAGATTTGCTGGGCCCCCCATTGTGAGACAGGCTCTCGTACCAGTTCAACATACACAGTTGACTGTGGTTAACGCAGCCACGCCCAGTAGGAGGTAGCGCCACCACCCCCTCCACCCGCCCTCCCACCCAGTCTACAGATAGGACAGCTGAGTCTCAGAAAGGCGAAAAGGCTTGCACAGGCCCCTACAACTCAAGTCCTTCTCATGACAAAATCATGTTACCGCGAACTGTGTGCGGTGAGCAGAGTCACCCTCTGGGGCAGTCCCTCCCCAGTTATTTTTTCACCCCCTTTCCTCTGCTTTTGCAGATCCCATTGTCCCTCTGTACCATAGCGCCCCTTTAGGAATGCAAAAACGGTCAAGGTCCTGGGGTCCAAAAGACTTGATTTGGGACCTAGACTCTGTTATCAGTGACGCTGGTTCACATTTGCGCGGCTTCTATAAACTTTAGCATTTCAAGTATAAATCGAGGCCAAATAGCTCCCGCTTCATATATTGTGAGCATGTATGAAATGGCGTCTGAAGAGTGCAAGTATCTGACACCAGTTGTGGTCGCTGCTGGCTGCAGAACACGCGCTGAAAAGCGCTGACCTCCCTCAGGGTACACAGATGGAACAGGCAGCAGCGGGCGTTGGGTCCAGAGACCTCCATGCCATCCCACACGGTCACCCCTTTTCCCTTCCTTCAGAGGCCCTTGACCGGGTAAGCGTGGGGCAATGATGGCAGGAAAACTCAACCTCTACACGGTGCCGGGCTGCGCTCACCACCTGTGCGCACACTTCTAGGTTCTTTACAGATGAACTGATTTAACCATCGCAGCAAGTCTATGCAGTGGGTGCGATTATTCACCTTGCTTCGTGAAGAGTCAACTTAAGGGGCTCCGGGGCCCACGCTGACCCTCTGGGCACCGCGGCACCAGGCCGACGGCGCTTCCTGAAGGCTGGGAGCAGGCCCAGCACCGCCCGCGTGTGACGCCCCGAGCAGCCCTCCCCTGGGTGCCCACACGCACGCTGGGGAGTGAGTTCTCTATCACCCAAGGGTAACAATCACTTTGTGATTTATCGAGGGTGCTATTTCCCCCAATTCACTCTCCTTCCTCCCTTTGGTCATTTCTATGCAATAAGCAATGAGACAAAGATGTTCAGGCAGGAAAAATTAGGTGAGCAGAGGCAGACCTGAGCTCAAACACCAGCTGTGGCTACACTCACGGCTGACCAGCTATGGGCTTCTGCCAGAGGCGCGTCCTCTGGGCATTTCATCATCTAGAAAGCAGAGAGTGTGGACTTCGTGTACTGCTGTGAAGGTCAGGCCGGCACCACAATGTGTATTTACTGGTGTCTCTCTGGTCACACAGTGTTTCACAGGACGTGCTCTTGTCTGGCTAGTCACCCAGGGAAGACTCACCTTCCCTGGGCTTCATCTGTAAAGTGGGGTATGATAACCAGCCTGCTTTGGGGAGGCGTTGTGAGGTTGAGGGAGATCAGGGCACAAAGCACCTGGCACACAGCTTGGGCTCCACCGACTCTGCCAGGAAGCCACTGGAATTATTTCCCAGTCACAACTTGTAGGAGGGAAATAGTTGGATGTTTCTCTTCCATAAACCTAAGAAGCGCCCAAGAAGTACTTGCAGGGGTTAAAGCTTTTAGAGGATCACCTTAGAGAAGACCCTCCCACAGAAAGGAAGGCTGAGGCTGGCAAAGAAGGAAAAGAAAACCAGACCTGTCCTCCAGAGCACTTTCTTTTGAAAGTATTCTTTCCGGGCCTCCTTGGTGGTGCAGTGGGTTAAGCAATACACTGTGAAGCAAACCGCAGCCACTGCAGCATGAGTTCAAGTCCTGCCGCCAGCCAGGGAGGGACCCACATGGCACAGCAGACCTCTCCTGCCTCGCCCACTGCTCCCCTCAGCAGTGTGCTTCAGTCAGTCTGCCTGTTCTGCTCACTCTGTCTCTGGTGACTCCTCTCACCTCCCGCGATTCTGGCCTGTACCCCTGTTCTTGTATGCATAAATAAATAAATCTTTAAAAAAAAAGTATTCTTTCCTCCAAAAGTTACTGCTAATCTAATCTTGCCACAACCCTAGAATAGCCCAGCAGTTTCCAGATGTGATGGAAAGAACATGGGGTTAAGTCAGACCACATAGGTTTGAAGGCGGTGAGGGACTAAGGAGGTAAGTCCCTTGAGCCTCAGCTTGTAGAAAATGGGGGTAAAATAGTATCAACATCATCAGATTGTAAGGAGGGGACACGTGGAAGCAGCCTGCACCATGTAAGAAGCACGATGTAAGTGGGAATGGTTATCACACTGCTAGGAAAATCATATCAGGTTTAATGCTCAATCACAGTAAATTGATGTATCCTCCTACTTTATAGTCCTGAATTTGCTATTTTAATGTTAACACCCTTTGTGCGCTTGCGTTTGCTATTACAAGTCATCTCGAAGCTTTCTGAAAAGAGGCAAAGTACAAAAACAAAACAGCTCCTTCCTAAGAAGTAAAGATGAACTTGTTCATTTGTGTTGGTGTGACAGTTGTGGGGTGAGACTCGGGGTTTGCAACCTGGAGCCCAGGGCTGTTTCTCTGGATGAGGTAAGTGGTCTTTCTGGAATGGAGTCAAAGGTGAGGTGACCAGTCCTCGCCCCCCACACCCCAGCCATAGCTACCTGCCAAAGCAATGATGTTGGCCAAGGGGAGTCTTTGGAGCAACCCATCCACTCCCCTGCAGCTCCCCCAACTACATCCCATGTCCCCTCAAATTCTCCAGCTTTATACCTTCCGCCTCAGAGCAGAAGCCTGCATTTTGTTTTCTGTAGAATTTTTAGAAACAGAATGCCTTTTTGAAAATTTGCTATTTCTACCTACTCACCAACCATTTGAAGACAAGTCGAGCCTGTGATGGCGTTTAAATGAGACAGTCAGGTAAGCAAGACACCCAAGTCGTTGCTGCATTTTAAACATAGCCCACAACATGTTACACAAACACCATTCATAAACCCGAATCACAGGTTTCAGATGGGGACTGGGTACATGTATAAATAGCCTGCGTAGGACAAACAGAAGAAGGGATGCGCATTAGAGGAAAGAGGTAAAGGTCAATGTGGCCAATTGAGCCATAATAAAAATCTCACCCTTGCCATTATTTACAACCTCCTAGCAAAACGCCTACTCAAAAAGGAGAGACTATCACGTGGAAAGTTCTAAAGCAGCTAATGTCTTTGCATCGAAGTAAACAGTGTGAGTGACGCCACAACGTGAAATGAAGTTGCCATTAAGTGGTCTCTCTTCTTGCTGCCAGTTGCCCACCGCACAGGGTGCTCTCTCCAGCATCTCCAGCCTTGGAACTGTCCTGGGGTCCTTAGAAGAAGGAGCTTTGCCCAGTGTCGACCAGTTGATCTGCAGTCACTGACTCTGGGTGGCTTTGAGTGGAGAAGAATACAGTTTGTGGTTGTGAAAAACTAACACTTTGAATGTGTTGAAAATGTTCTTAAAAACCTTTTTGCACTAGGACTCCCCTGTCCCCAGTTCTGCCCTCCCACCCCATGACTTTGGACACAACTCATTACCAGTATACTGTGCCAAACCACGTCCATGCTGCCACTCAGCCAAGCTCTCACAGAGCAGGGCACAAACAGAGACGCCCGTGCAGGCTCGGGGCTGGTGACAGCTCAAGGCCGGCCCACACATCTTCCGGTCCCCTCTCGCTGGGGTGAAGGACACGGCTGTGGCTTGGAAGGAATACAAGAGCCCTGGCCAGCCCACAGCAGCCGTGCAGTCTTCAGTGGGTCCCACAGACTCAGCCTTGCCTTTGGAGTCACTTTGTTGCTTAGCACCCTCTGGCCTCCACCCGTGGTCTAGGTGCCCAGTGTGAACCTGCTGCAGGGCCTCTTGATGAGGAAGTCATCAGTGGAGACTCATCAGCGATGAGGAAGCAGAAATTCCGGCCCAGGGGAGGTTCGGTGTTTCAGCAGCATGTCCCCAGCACCCTGCTGCCACCTGAGTGGCATCACAGACTGGGCTACACAGGCAACACAGATGTGCACAGCTAGCGTGGCCGTGGCTGGCGCCTGGCTCCAGTTCCCAGTTCCAGTGTCCACGGCTCTCTCTCTCACACCGCCCCCTCGGGTCTGTCCTCCAGTCACCAGCAGAAGTGGGTCTCTCAGCCTCCGGCCGCTCCCATCTCAGTCTCTGACGATACGGGTGGCCTCTGAGTTAAGAGCTCACTAAGGTGTAGATCATGCTGAGGGCAAGGAGGTGAGAAGAAGGCATGAGTGGGAGCTTGCAAAGGGCCCAGACTGGCTTTCAAAAGAGGGCTTTTCCCAAAACCAGACCCCTTGGCTTCTTCTTGGCCCTGACACTAGAGCATCTCGTCAACTCCCCCATGACACCCCCAACTGCTTTCCACAACATAGGACCAGATATTTGTTAAAAGACTATATTGCCTCCTTTGGATGGAAGCTGTGACTGACTCTTCTAAGTGCCTGTTCTCCTCACCAGGATGGTTATTACGGTTGTCACCCCTCTTTCCTGCGATGGCAAGGCAGGTCCTCTGGGGGTGGGGGTGCAGCTGACTCTTTATCCCACCAGCTGCCACGTGCCTCCGGGAGAGCTTGTCCGTGAGCTCCCAGCCTATGCCAGATCATGTGTTGCTGCGGGAACCCATCACCCTTACTCTCGCAAGGACTCTGCTATGCGACACGGGGCCTCTGGGCACAGACTACAGGATCCTTAACTGGGTAATTCCCTGGTCACCCCACCCAGGTATCAAACATGCATCGTGAGCAGTGTCTCCGGGTGGCTCCCCAACATAACTGAGGAAGGGGCATGGGTGCACCCCTGTGCTCTTAAAAGGGGCTGCAGCAGAACCTCATTCTGCAAGGCCGGGGAACATTCTGCACCAAAAGAAACCATTTTGTCTATTTGGAAGAAAGAAAACAACCATCTTTTCACATATGAAAGATAGGAAGGACAATCCAAAAAACTAAAGCGAAGGAAACAGACTGATGTGATTTACTTCTAACTCCATCCAGCTGCAAAGCCCCGATGAGCTCATCTGGTAGCTGAAGTTATATCTGCAAGAACCTGACATAGCTCGTGTCCAGAGAACATCACTTGTTGGGACTGGAGCTGGAGGGGTTTGCTGGATGAGGGTCCATGAGAAGTGGATTGCTCAAGGCCACACAGCTAGTGAGGGCAAGGTGAGGCGGCAGAGCCCAACACCCAAACCAGAGCTCCTCTGTGATAACACTGAGCTTCAACGTGAATGTCTGGGGTTTCTCACATTCAGTCCCTCCGCCTTCAGTATTTACTGAGGGCCTCCTGCACGCCAGGCACTACTCTGGGTTCTGGGAAACAGTGGTGAGTGCATAGCCCCGTCCCTGCCTGGAGGGGCTGCACAGTGGTGCTGTAGCAACAAGGATATAGTGAGCACCCACTACAGCTCAGGCACTGACCAGGGCACTGCAGAGACAAAGGGAAATGAAATAGACCAGTCTCTACCCCCCAAGTAAACCATCAATTACATAATTATAGAATAAGAGAAATAACCATGAGGAAAGACCAGCATAACCCAAAGCAAGAGGGCAGGAGGGTGGTGCAACTTCATCTGTGTTATGTCATCCTCTCAGCAGTCTTCATGTGAAAAGAGCTTTATCTTGAATGGCCAGAGTATTAGTGTTAGTGCCAGCACTAGTCTGTTAGTGTTAGGGTGAGGGTGAGGGTGAGGGTTTGGGTTACTGTTAGCCTTAGGGTTAGGGTTAGGGTGAGGGTGAGGGTTTGGGTTACTGTTAGCCTTAGGGTTAGGGTTAGGGTGAGGGTGAGGGTTTGGGTTAGTGTTAGCCTTAGGGTTAGGGTTAGGGTGAGGGTGAGGGTTAGGGTGAGGGTGAGGGTTTGGGTTAGCATTAGCCTTAGGGTTTGGGTTGGGGTGAGGGTTTGGGTTAGTGTTAGCCTTAGGCTTAGGGTTAGGGTGAGGGTTTGGGTTAGTGTTAGCCTTAGGGTTAGGGTGAGGGTTAGGGTTAGTGTTGCTACCTCCCATCCCACGAAACTTTCAAATGTCTCCTGGTCCTCATGATACTCGGTAACGTGGGGTGCAGGATGTCACATGGTTAGTCCAATCGTGGGAAGAACCCCTGTTTTGGAGGCAGATATTGCTACTAGCTAAGACCATGGACACGTTTCTTCACCTCTCCAAAGCGTTTAGGAACCTCAAGCTGTAAAATGCCACCTGCTTGACAGGGTTCCCAGCTCTGTCACCTGAGTCTGTCACCACACTAAGCACTGATGTGGCTCTCCACACGCATGTGTCCTCCCCTCCCTCTAGACTGGCCCAGGCTGAATCTTATGTGCTCTACCAGTTCTGGATCTGAGGGACCGAGAACTCCTGAGGTGGTGCAAGGGGGTCTTTGAGAAGCCCTGCCGTGCCCTAACAGGTCCAGTTCAACAAAGACTGTGGAACTTGGCTGCTCCCAGTGAGGCAAGGAGCAGTTGTCTCCAATTTTGTTTTGGAAACAAAGCAATTAACGAATATAACTGAAGGCAGTGCCAAAATGAACTAAAGGACTTGAGGACACACAGTCAAGCAGAATGTCTGGAACACAATCGTTTACAGAATGATCACACTGTCTAACGACGGGCAGGAGCTGCCAACACCTCCCCCACGCCGTCCTTCCCACCCCACAGCGGCAGAGAGAGCTGCTCTGCTCCCGTCTGTGAATTCACGCGCCTTCCTGCCCACAGTGCCTTGGGCTCCAGCGTTACGCAGCAGAGCTGAAAGCAGAGAGCCTGCCCTGCCTCACTGTCCATCTGGAGGAGGGTACATAAAGAAGCAAGAGGCAGGTTCTGCTGACCTGCAGGGGAGGCCGTGTGCCTCTGGGGACAGGCACGCCTGTCTGCAGCCCCACACAGAGAGACTGCACACTCTGCAGTGAGAAGCCCAGCTGCACGTTGGCCTAAGGTTCGTGTTGCTGAGCCTTGAGGACCTGGCCCACCCTTTGTTGGTTTTCCAAAGGACAAATAAAGAACCACTCTAGTTGCTAGAGAGTTCAGACTTGGAGAGAAAGGCTGGAGGGAACCTGCTGGGCACCTTGGGAATCTCCAGAGAGGCGTCAGGGACCCTCAGGTGCCTTGAAAGCTTCAGCAGGTAGTGTCTCAGGACACCCTCTGAGGAGGAGCAAGAAACAGGGTACCCTGAGCCTGGGCCAACACTGGACTCCGAGAAGAGCGCACAACGGAGTAGCTGACCCCTGAGCTACTCCGCGGGAAGCCCCACCTCCAGGACTTGCGTGATTCTGGAACAGAATGCAGAGGGCAGAGGAGGCAGAACCAAGCAGCACCTCCAAAGTGGCAGGACTCCCCCTCTGTCGTGACGCCTAGCCCCAGAAATTCTCAGTCAGCAGATCGAAACCCCAGAAGCTGCGTTCAGAAGGAGCCCCTAACTCAGCCCAGGACCACACTCTGGTAGACTTTTCCAGGACCGTCTGAGAGACCGCAGCAGCCTCTGGGTCAGCATGAGATGGACCCGGAGCTGTGACGGCATTAGCCGTGGCCACAGGAAAATGAACTTCTCAGAGTCCATTTCCCGTTGTGAGTGTGTGGGCAGTGACAGCACCAAGCTCAGGGTCGTGTGAAGATCTTATCCAGAGTCTGGCACGTCGATATGCCGCTACTTTTGAGCCCGACCTGAATGGACCCTGTGGCCCTGGTACCCGACCACCCTGACTTCCTTCCCTCCCCTGGCCACGGGAAACTGAGCCACTTTGGAGACAGCAGCAGGACACTTACAGGTAGTGACAGCAGAGGAACATGACCAGCGAGACGCCGCAGAGAGAGTCCACAGAGGGACAGGAAGGAGGAGGAGGTATTTCCAGAAAAGGCACTCTCTGGGGCATCAAACCATAAGACAATCTGTTTATAGCTATCTGCTTACTGGGATGTTTTGAGTGAACAGGTGAAAAGAGGGGGGGATTCCTGAAATAACTGCCAAGTCAGTGTGCTTCCCTTAATGAGAATGGTGTTATGTAATACTGGGGGAACTACATATAAGCATCTAATGACACAGCGTGCACCTTGGTGAAACCTGGCCACAGCCAGGGGCTCTGCTCTGGTACCCAAGAATGCTTACACACAGGTGGAGACGGGGAGACCAAGGCTGTGCATCCCGGGCCACTGACTGGCCAAGCTGCAGAGCCCCAGAGGCAGGGGACGGGAGTGACAGCCTCACAAACCGACCATCTCCCAAGAGGTGTGCAGGATGTGCCCCTGTTCAACTTCCCTCTCCCCGCGTTCTTTTATACTGAAGCCCTTGCTCTGAAACCACTCCGCCGGGGCTAGACCCCCAAGCCCCCCTACCCAGGACTGGGAGGCCAGCCTGATTCCCTCTGTTTGCTGTAGGAGTCAAACCCCCCCCCCCCCAAAAGGGCAGAAACTCACCAGTAAAGGTAGTAGAAGAAGGAGAGGAGATAAAAGGCCAGCTTACACCAGGCCTCCTTCTGACAGTAACTCAAGGTGTCTGCATTCATGACCACGGGCGGGTCGTACGCGAGCTCAGAACTATCTGCCGGACAGTGGAAATACCTGCAGAAGAAGAGCACACGGCGTCATCACCTCCGCGTCTCAGAGGGACGTGAGGGCAAGTCTTCCCTCTGGGGAAGCACCGGGAGCTGCTGTCTGCCTCCAGCCCACATCACAGCCCAGGGCCGCGGAGAAGAGCTCAGGCGCTATCTTCCAGCAGGTGGGAGCCCCAGGTACTCAGCTCCAGGGGCACTGTGGTGATTTCACCCACATGCAACAGTTTCCACAGAAGGAAAGATGTTTCACCCGGTGTTACCTGGGAGGTACCAGGAAGAGCCCCGCTTCTCCACGGGGTGGAGAGCCTACACAGTGTGTATTAATGGGGCGACACAGGCAGCACAGCACAAACCGCTGTCTACACAGCATTTTCCCACCGTGCTGCCTAATCATGCGCTACTCCGGATCAAACACTGACCTCTACCTAGACCCTCATCCGAAATCCTGGACACTCTTGAGAGGGACGTCCTATTCCACTTGAGCCTGGGCTACTTTGCAGGAACTTTTCATCTTGATAGAAGAATGCAGGACAGCAAAATGATCACTGGGCATGGCAGGGAGAGAGCAGCCCCCAGAACGGCAGGCGGAAGAGCAGAGGGAGGAGAGGGGCCAGAGCTAACTTTGTCTGCTTCAAAATATCACATTGGCTCAAGGGGAACCGGCAAGTTCAAAGGCAGGGAACTTTCCGTCTTGGCGAGATGGTGCAGGAGGCTTAGCCCCGGGCACCCTTAGCCTGGTGAGCAGGTTGAGTGAGGACCTGCCCTCGGACCTCAAGGGACACGCCCCGTGGGGCCTTGGTCTCATCCTCCAGCACAAAAGATGGCTGAAATGGCTCGTAGGCTGCCTTTTGTCAGATGGTAAAGGAATGGGAGGCTGGGGGTGCAAATTAATGGCCCCTGCAAGGCTCTGGGGCAGGCTGTGGTTCCTGATCGTCAACAAGGACCCGGAGAGTGGACTCTGACCGAGAGATCAATCACATTGGCTTCGAAGAACATTCCTGTAACATAGCAACTCGCGGAGCCGGTATTTCAGTTTCTTTGTCCCTGAGAGGCTTGCACCGACATTACCTGTCAGCCACACTGTGCTGAGAGGAGATCACAGGCCAGACTCGGCGATACCTGCCAACTCACAGCCCTCCAGGCCCCGCACTGCTCCTCTTCTAGGGGCAGATTTCAAAAGCTATTTACTCTGGCTGTGGCCTTGCTCCCAGATGCCCTCATTAAGTGGAGCAGGGAGGCCAAGGGGCTGCTGCTCACCGGCCACCAGGCTGACCTTCTCGGGTCAGTCACTAACCTCTCCCAGCCTTTTCACTTGCTCATCTGAGTGGGGATGAAACTGTCCAGTCACGGAGCTGCTGTGTGACTGCGGGAAGCAAAGGGTCCAAAAATGTGCAAAAAACAGGCACCGGCAAGTGCAGACAGCTCCACTTCTGTTTAAGCAAACAGAGCAGAGAGGGGCTTGTCTGCAGGAGGAAGGTGGCCAGACTGACCTGCTGCAAGAGAGGAGAAAGGAAGAAAGAGCAAGCTGGAGGACTCTGGTTTGCACAGGACACTGCCCCATCTTTTCCTTTCATTTTCTGAGCAGCTGCAAACTGCCAAGAGCTAGGCTAGACCCCGTCAGGGATTCAGAATAAATAAGACAACATCCTCACCACCAAAAAGGCTGCAGTGAGTCCTCTCATATGGACCCAGACATTCCAAGTCCGTAAGGACACCAGCTGGCGCTCCCTCCCCTCCTCTCTGGATGCGCAAAAGACAGAGTTTTGCAAATTGACCGAGTGTTTAATCCCCTAGATTGACAATACACTCTTTGAAGGACCAGGAATACATCCTCTATGGGGACAAGACCAAGTCCCTGGGGCAGTGAGTCAGGTGCCAGTGTGCAAGGACATGGACTGCCGTCCACCAGAGGTGGACATGGACTCTGCCCTGCCGTGTCCTAATGAGAGCTCTGGGCAGAAACCGAAGCTCTGTAAGATGCTGTATCCCCATGTGCAAAATAGACTAAAGCAACTAGAACCACTCAGCTGTGGGTACTGGACGAGGAAAGTGTAGGACAATCTTCAGTGGGGACACAGCACATCTTAACACCCCAATGCCTCTGTTTGACCTCTCTGTCTGAGTTCACATTTCAGCAGGTTACCTGTACTTAGAGTAGGACCCTCCTACGTATTCAAATCACTTTCCCTCACGCGCAAGCCTGCGATTTCTTCTGTCCTCCTGGTTTTGGTCATTGGCACCATCACCCTCCCAATCACTCAGTAAGGTTCTCGTTCCCTCACTTCCTGCACCCAGTAATGGGCCAAGGCCTGTCCAGTTTACCTCCACGTCTCCAATCCTCTCTCCATTCCAACTTCCACCACCTAGTTTAAGATTCCATTATCTCTTCACCTGGAATTTCACCATCACCTCCTAATTTGAATCTTCCTCAAAATTATAGCCTTCAATCCATCCCTTAGAAATTAGCATTGTTCCCAAATATCAATTCTGAACTATTCCCCCACAGAACAAATTAATTCCAACTTTCCCTTCCAATCATTTTAGACCCTCCACATCTGACCCCCCACATCTGTCAGCCCCATTTCTGCTCACTTCCCTCCAAGAACACCTTCATCCAGCCACACCGAATAACTGTTCTTCTCCAGTTGCTGTTCTCTTACCACCAGACCTATGCATATGCTAGTCCTTCAACCCGAAACGTGCTTTCCTAGATGTTCCAGTGTGGCTCTTCAAGTCAACTTAAATGCTTTTTCTATTCACTCCAACATATATTCCTCAAGTATCTACTAACACTCTTCCCTCTGCCACCAGGGCGCATGCTCCTTGAGGGAAGTCTGCATATTACATTCATGTTGGCATCTCATGTCTGGCATTAGCATGTGTTCAGAGGCCTAACTCCATATGAAGGAATTAATGCTCCAGGCATAATTAAACATAGACTATATTTTGTGGTAAAATGACAATGATGAAATGGCTTAGGGGACCAAAATTCTGGGAGCAAGGAGTGAAGAGTAGCTGACTGCACAGTTGCACTCTTTATGACTTCTGTATTGCCCCTTCCCTGCTTCCTATATACAGAGTGACAGTATTTTACAAAAACCCAAATCTAGGAATGGATGCATGGTCTTAGCAGGGAATAGAATATCCAAAATCAGGTTGATCTCAGAAAAATCTAGCCCCTGTAGTAGGTACCTTATTTTATTAAAATATAGTTCAGATACCATAAAATTTACCTTTTCAAAGTAAACAGTCCAATGGGCTTTAGTATATGGATAGAGTTGCACAGCCAATTCCAGTTTCTAATTTCATAACATTTTAATCACCCTAAAAAGAAAATCCTGTATCTATCTGTTAGAGGTCTCTCCTTTCTGGGCCTGCGCAATTACCAATATCCTCTCTGTCTCTGTAGCTTTGTCCACTGTAGATATTTCATGGAAATGGCCTGTTGTGACTGTTTTCTTACACTCACAATTGTATTCCAAGGTTGATACTGGGACATCATTGCTTTGGTTGCTAAATAATACCCTGTTGTAATAGACCACAACTTGTTTTCTCACTCATCTGTTAATGAACATCTGGGAAGTTTCCATTTGGGACTATTGTGAATAATGTAGTGGCTGCTTTTAACATTGACCTTCAAGAGTTTAGTCCGTGCTTAATGGAGTTGGTGAGAGGAGCCTTCCCTTGTAGGACTTACTGAGAGTAGCTTGAGAAGAAGCCTCTGGAGAGGGCCCCCAAAAGGAAGGGATGACAAGAAGGTGGCTGATGTATTTGGGGCCATTGTCTATGGAGGGCCAGCTAGCCAAGCAGAAAAGAGGATGGACAGACCAGTCAGTGTCAGGTGACTTACCTCCAGAAGTGATAGAAAAGCAAGGGGACATTCAGACCCAGCGTGAGCCACTCCTGCGCACACAGGAACATGATGCAGAAGAGGCTGTGGATGGAGTATTCTGGCAGCACCAGCTGAAGGAGGAGCAGAGACACAGGCCTGGGTTAGAAAGACAACAACTGGCTCCTGCCTGGGCACTAACTGACAGCAGGTGACATACTGCCATAGCAAAAATCATGGTCCCACAGCTGTCGTCCACTTCTGGTAAATTCTCTGCCTTCTAGTACCAGAGCCATGCTTTATACCTAACCCCAAATGGACACAGGCCTCAGCACCAGCAACCCATTGAACAAAACGCTGCACTTGCTTCTTGGGGTCACCCATGGATGACACCGGGAAGACTACCAGAGGGGTCCAGCCTCTATGATGTCCTAACTGAGGCATGATCCATTAGGAGAAAAAGTAATAGGGTTTCCAGTGACTTTATAACTGCTTTGATCTTGTTTTTCTAGCTTCTGTGTAATTTCCGATAGTAAATCACAAATCTAAAGGAAATACATGTGTTTATTCAAATATGGGAGAATTGAGAAAAATAATTGAGAAACTGCATTTTGCTTGATGATGGGTGATCCAGGGGAACCGGGAGAAAGAACATGCAGTGGGGATTAAAGAGGAAACTGTAGCCTTTGGAGGAACAAGAAGGAAACCAGTCCAGACCAAGAAGGGTCAGATGTGGAAGTAGACTAACAGGAAGACTAACTAACCTTCATACCCCCATTCACCCACACAGATGTAAAAAAAAAAAGATTGAAATGACAGTGAACACCCTCACACGCAAGGCTGTTTACAATAGAAATCAGAGTGGTAATGGGAATCAAAGGGAAAAAGTTGGTCCCCAGGCAAGAAGTCAGGAAAATCAAAGACACACAAGTGCACCATCTTTCTCAGCCCCAGAGAGTGTGTATGTGTCTCTGTGTGTGTATGTGTGTGTAGTATAGTCTCCCTATATTGTCTGGACCATCATAAATGCTGTGGTCCTCCTAACAAAATCCTTCTAGCCATCCTTCAAAGTCCATCTCAGAGGCCTCTGTTCTAACGACAGCTCTGCCCACCCCTCCCCACCTACCCCACTCCACCCTGCAGCTCCGAGTCCCACATCGTGCTTCCTGCCCCTCCCTGAGGCACTTGCCACAACCCATCCACAAGAGTCATTCTCCTCCCACCTGCCCCCACACACAGACCCACTCCACTCTCTGTAAGCTGCTTGCCGAGCTCTCGTCTCCATCTGCAAAATTTAGTAGCAATTTAAAAGATAAAATACACTGACCACATGCATTTGTTGCTGCCGTGACTGACTGGTGTTAGGGGGGTATCTTGTGGCCACAAACCAAGACTTCTCCAGGTGTGAAACCAACTGCCTCAAACTGTCCCAGTAGGTAGAGAAGATGACTTGGGTCTCCTTCATCTTTCGCTTCAGACAGATGTGCTAACTGCCCCGATGGCAGAGCCAGAGGGATACACGCACTAAAAACCTATACATACCGAGGTGCACAGGTGAGAAATGCACTTTGGAACCAAGAGGGTTTTTTTGTTTAGTTTTTAAAGATTTTTTATTTATGCACACAAGAGCAGGGGTACAGGCCAGAGGCACGGGAGGTGAGAGGATTCACCAGAGACGGAGCGGGGAGCAGAACAGGCAGATAGACCAAAACACACTGCTGAAGGGAACAGCGGGCATCCAACTCGCGCTGCAGTGCTGCGGATGCTCCACAGTGCGGCGCTCAACCTGCTGCGCCACCAGGGAGGCCCCCCCAAGTGGGATGAATTCCATCAGCCCGCATCTTGGCGTCATCAACAGAGAGCGAGTGAACGAGACAGCGATGGTGAGCAAACCCCACAGTCTGTCCCTCTGGACCTCAACCAACTCAGGGGAGGGGACACCTCTCTAGGTGTCTTCTTCCAGGACTGAGACACCCTTGACGACCCTGTCTGTGCCTCCCCTACCTCCTCTCGGTCAGACAGAAAGCACATTCTCAGCCCAGGCAGGCAGGCCGGTCTTAAGAGTAGTGGCTGTGACTTCTGCCATGCTCGTCTCTACATTTCTAAATCACCAGTCTCAGCCTGTGAGGTTGAGGCAATTAACCTGTTCAGAGACAGCCCCTGAGGGCCTGAATCATCCCCGACACCACCATCCCCATCGCCAACCCCAGTGACAAGCGCTGACTGATCACAGTCTGAGTCCCAGGTCCCCCTTTTAATCACCACTGCTTCTTCCCTCTTTGGGTTTGACTGATAATGCAACTGCAACCTCCAAGCAGGGAGGATTCGTCACCGTCACCACGTTAAGGAAAACTGCTCATGGGTGCCAGCTGGTCCTGGAGGTCCCCAGCCTTTTGGGTGGGTGGCAAAAAAGCTAAAGGATTCATCTTGCTTTTCTGAGTGGCTTCTAACTGCCTCTTACTGTGGCTGAGGGGATCCTCACAAGTGGGAGAGATGCCTCCGACCAGCAGATCCAGGGAGCAGAGATGCCCGTTCCACACGCGCATCGGTTCTCTCCTACTTCCATATGTGGAGGGTACAGGGAATCGGCTCCTCCTCGACCGGATGAAGATGGGCCAGGCCATCCGTGCGAAGCTTGCACAGGGGTCGTGACTGCGGCCCTGTGCAATCGCAGCATCCAGCGTGGGGACACAGGAAGGCCGCATTTCTCAGCTCCCGGCCGCTGAGCAGGACTCACAGGTGTGAGCAGAAATGATGTGGGGGGAAGGAGGAATCACTGAATAACCAATACAAAGGACTCCAGAGTCTCTTTCTCCCACCTCTGACATAGCCAAAGGCCTTCAGGGTGATGGGTACTCCATCATCCCAAAACCATCAGTGAGGACAGGGGCCATGGGCAACCCACAATGGATAAAAACCATGGTCAAGAAAGGAGCTCACGTGGTTTTGCACTACTGAGATTTGGCGTTGCGTCACAGCAGGAGTTAACCTGCCTGGTCTGGGAAGACGAGTTATCGGTGGGAAAGCAAAACGGTGTGCACTGCCCTCCCTGCCCAGCCGGCCGGCCCTTCCTTTCACAAGCTGGGTGTGCCTAGACCAGGCGCAGGGACCACCAGGCAGGCACCTGAGCCTGTCTAGTTGTCAAATAAACACCACCTCTGAATCCACCAGGCAAACAACAGAAACACAGATTGCAGCTCTGACCGACCCCCAGTCATCTTCACACTGGAAAACTCTGGCGACGATTGTAAGAGAAGCTGTTGAATGTGCCAATCCCATTCCCTCATGCAACAGAGAACCACTTCGCTCAGTCCCCGGTCTTTTGAGTTCCTGTGTCTTCTGTTCTGTAGTGTGATAAATACTGAGTGGTCTCCGTACAGGTACTGTGGGTTGTTGAAAAGCCTACAATTCAGCCTAGCCAGGCGGGCTCACAGAAGCTTTTATGATCAAGGTGGAATCAAGGGCAGTTGGAAAGGATGAGTAAGCCCTCATCACACCAGGAGGCCAGCGGCCAGCATTCAGCAAAGGGATCCATGAGAGCAAAATTGCAGAAAGCACTGCAGTCACTGCCTAGGTTGTGTCTACACCAGCCCAGCCAGGTCCTTCTTTTTTAATTCTTTTTTTAAAGATTTATTTATTTATGCACATAAGAACTGGGGTACAGGTCAGAGGTGTGGAGGGTAAGAGGTCACCAGAGACAGAGTAGGGAACAGAACAGGCAGACTGACTGAAATACACTGCTGAGGGGAGCAGTGGGTGAGGCAGGAGAGGTCTGCTGCGCCATGTGGGTCACCTCCCTGGCCGGGAATCAAACTCGTGCTGCAGTGGCTACGGATGCTTCATAGTGCAGTGCTTAACCCCTTGCACCTACCCAAATTTTAGTCCTCAGTTTCCATTTCCTGGCATCTTTCCATCCAGATAGTCCACAATTACTCCATGCTGCAAATTAATACTCCATGCTGCAAATTAATACTCCATTCAGTTTGCACAAATTTATCCCCTAAATTTTCAAATTCTGCTAACAGTAACCATGTCTGACTCTTCTGTCTCCTACATTTCCACACTGGCCTCTTTCCACATCTTGCCATTTCTTCTTCACAGTCACTTTTGTTCATTTTTTTCTTTTTTTATTTCTACTCTCTGCTACTGACCAGGGTGCCTACACCTCATCCCAACATTGTTGCAAGAATCTTCTAGCAAGTTTTCTGTCCTGTCCACTCTCCCTCTCCATCCAATAGACCAGCTACCTCCTCCGCCATGTGTATGACAGCTCAGCACTAAACCTTCATCCACAGCCTGGTTTTCTCAGGAATTCTATTTATATTAAAAATAGTTTATTTCCATTTATGCATCTTTTTATTCATTTGTGTATCATTGACTGCTTAAGCCCATAAATGATTTACAGATGACTGGTAAGTTATATATGTTATGGGAGTATAATGTAATGATGTGTCAACTCCTATCTTATCTCACTGCTATGGTAGAGGGGGATGGAGGAAGAGGATCTTCCAACCCCCAAAATGAGAGAAAATTGGAAAAGAATGGAATGAAGCTCCCTTGGGAGAAATAGGACTCTAAGGTTAGGGGAGGAGGAAGATGGCGAGGATGGAGAGGGGATGGCAAGAGCCCTGGCATTAGCGATCTGCTCCTGACCCCAATGACATACTTTGGGTTGGAGGGGAGGAATTTCTGAGCAGCTGGTATAAGCCTTCCTAGGAGCAAACACACTAAGAGCCACAGGAGCCACTTGGGGGCCACAGATGCTACTGGAAGACCCAGAGTCTCCACAAATTTTTTAATGGATCCTGTCAATTCAGACAACAAGCTCTTCTTCTGTGATCACATTGGGCTAAAAATATTAACCCAATATCTCAAAGTGTTATATAAATTCTTACCAGTTACATAATGATCACCTGAGTGATACTGAGAAAGGCAGCAAACCATGCTGCGTCTTGTTTTCCTCATCTGTAAAGTGCCAGCATTTACAAGCTCCCAACAAGACTTGCGAGGACACAATGTCCTATGAGTGACAGTACTCTCAGATGAAGGAGGACAGCACTGTGGTAACCGTGAGCATCTACTGTGAACCATCATCATTCTCAGGTAGGCAACTTGGTACTCTTACCCTTAAAGTCAATGACATGGTGCAGGACCAAATTTGGTGCCATCACCCCATCTCTTGTGACACCCCCTTCCACATTAAATCAAGAGAAACCAAGGGTTGACCCTCCAATCATAAAATTCCCAGCCCCTGCCTATTCCAACAATAACCTATTCCCCTGTGTGTTGCCCTAAGGTCTCTCTGCCCCTGGAGCCAGTGAGTGTAAAGAAGAAAAGGAAAATGTCCCTAATTGGAGCCCCCAGCCCATGCTGAACTGACCCCCAAGCAGAGGAACCCTTCTTGGAGGAGCAGAACAGAGGCAAACTCCTCATAAATGTCTGCTGGGGATATCCATCCTCTATTTATCCCCAATGAATAACCCACACAGGATCGCCCAGTCAGCTCATGGTCAATTCACATGGGGAATCTGAGGGAACAGAGGGAAGGAGGAAAGGACACATGCTTAGGGACCCGGGGTTTTGCTGAATGAGAAAAACATCCCCAGGAACTGTCCAGAACTTAGTCTTAACCCCATTGTAGGAAGGAGACCACTTTCTCATTAATTACCCTTGGAAAAGCCCCGTTCACACACACACACACACACACGCACGCACGCACACATACTGAGTCAAACAAAAGCCTGTACCAGTCTAGGAGAGAGGAGAGGAACCCAGAATCTCAGATCTGCTCCCTGCATGGCTCCCTGCAAGCCTTTGGTCCCCTAATGCCTGGGACTAGTACCCCATACATCCAATGGCACAATTAAGCATAACAAATCAATAGCCCAGGACCTGGAGGATTCTGGGTTTGAGCCAACTTAAGCATGGCCTCTTGGATGGTGTCAGTATGTTAAATCACTTGACCTCTTGGATTTCACACCAATGTTTATCAGTGGGTGAGCAGATAACGCCAATACACAAGCAACTTAACACAAATCATTTAGTCTAGAATTTTTATAATTTTAAAAGTCACCAAGTTCTGGGTCCCAGTCTTCACTCCTAAGCCCCCAGCAGGGCTATGACAGAGCTGGACTCACAGAACATTACTAACCACTGCCCATGGGCTTGAGTCCAGGAAGGGAGCATGTGCAGAAAAAGCGGGAGCTCTTCCATCCACCGACCCTGGGGGAACACGTGTGCCCTTAATGCCTGCGGCCACCGTCTCTAACCTTGAAGGTTATCCTGGCATCTTCTGGGGTCAGAGGTCAGCTCTCTAGAACCCTTCCACCTCCAGAACCCCACATCCTGTGGCTCTAGCCACCTCTGCTTGTCCTCAGGAGGTAACCGCTGCCCCTCCCCCACTAGCTCCTTTCAGCCCTCTCTGGCCTTCCTAGTATCTCAATGGACATGTTCTGAGAAGTGACTGGTTCCTTTTAGGATGAAACTTCTGGGTCTGACCCTGCCTGCCTACACCTCCCAGCCTGCTTTTTGTCAATTGTTTTCATGCAGCTTGAATTTCAAAAGCCTCTCTGCCAGATTCCTCCACACTTGTTAAATTACTGAATTACCTAAGAGCCCACTCAGGGAGGAGGTGAGAATAAAAGCACTCTCCCAAATAATGCCATATTTTTAAAGGGACAAGATTCTCCTACAACTTGCTGGCAATTCAGAGACATCTTAAGTTAACACTTGTAGCTACCCACTCCTTTTCTTCTTTTCTCTGAGCCACAGATGATGGGAGCAGGAATCGTGCTCAGAATATAGAGAGTGATTAGGCAGAAGTTCAGATTGTTTCAGTGAAGAGACACGAACTAAAAGGAATGGTCTAGAATGTAGAAGGCAGAAGGTAAGGGTTTAACAAAACTTCTGACACCAAAGAGCCCCATCTACGAACTCATTCAGCAAATACTGCCAGCACTACTCGTAGGTAATGCAAAGCAGTCTGCATGGGGGAGGAAGAAGCAGAAGCATAGAAGATCACAACGAATTTCAAGCCACAGGACAGACAGAGGCTGATCCAAGCAAGGCAATGCAGGAAGAGAGAAGAACCATTCCTTGAGGGTGAGGGAGTAGAGGAGGGCCCCTCGGAAGAGAATCAGGAGAATCGCCTCTGACCTGAGAGTTAAAGAATGAGCTGTGTGAGAGAAGGCAGGAGGTGCAGGTTGAGGGCATCCCCCAGGGGTGCTCAGTGGCTTCCTTCATCGAGGTGTTGAGTCACTTTTCTTTATGTCCTAGCAAGACATCATTTCTACATCACCCATAGAGATGACAGAGGCAGGAAATCCTTCATAAATCCTTTTCTTAAACCCACAAGACTTGCAGGGGCTAGTCATGACAATGTCACTGGACCAGGGCAGGCCATAGTGACAGGTGCGGGGCCAGGGGCAAAAGCAAGTCATCTTCTGTCTATTTTGTCCATAGTCTGGGCTAAGTCTTGTATATGGCTCATGACAATTAGTCCCAATATTGGATTCACCTTCATCAAGTTCCCTAGCGAATTTGGGGAATTTGGAGAACTCTCGGAAGAGAGGGTTGCTAAGCCCCAGGGCCACCTGTTCTTAATCCACTGTCTTCCGAAGGGGATGTTGTCCAGGTGAGGCTTCTGTGGCCACACCTGAGGGACTCTTGAGCTGCACTGGCTTCCCAAGGAGAGCCCTTTCCATAACAAAAGTGGATGACTAGCCTTTAACAGCTATTAAGTGGTGTTAACTACCTGTTACCTTCAGCAGATTGGAGAAGTTTTGCTCAAAACAAGCAACAGAGGGTGAATGGAAGAAGAAAACAGTCTCAGCACTTGTGAAAGGGAAGCGAACTGACATGCACACCAGCAGCTCATCTTTGCTGAGGGCCACTGCTACATGCACAGGGAGGTGGGAGGTTTGGCGACCACTGTGATGCAGCCCCAAGTGCAAAGGCAAGACAAACGAAGACAGCCTTCTGGACGGCCAGGTGGAGAAGGTGTGGCCAAAGACCTCCTCCACTCAGTAAGAGCCGGGTGCGGGACTAAGCTTTATTAGGAGTTTCATTTAGCAAATTATCATTTTGAAAAACAATAAAATAATAAAAACATAACAAAATAACATTGTGACTTTGCTTCCAGCAAGCGCTTGAATAAAAATAGTACTATATCTTAATGAAAATGGCACATAGCTAAGAGAGAAGACTTGGGTTCTAGACCTGCCTGTTACGAAACTACAGAACTCCAGCTTCTTCACCTGTAACACAGGAGTAAAATAGTACCTATTTCATCTTACTGTTTGGAGTATTAAATGAATTAATAAGTGTGGAGTTCTTAAAATAACATCTAGAACATAGCAACACCATGTAAGTAATAGCTTATCTGCTAGAAGAGGCATTTGCCCTGCACAATCTCTACAGTCCTTTTCAGCTCAAATATTCCAGGTAATTTGTAAAAAGCAGCAATTAAACTCCCTTGAAAATTAAACCATTGTAACTTCTGTTCCCTCCCCCATCTATTTCAGTGCTTACAATTTTTGTAAATCCTTCCCCTCCACTAATCTCTGTCCCCAGAATGCCATGTGTTCTGGGGAATCAGATCATTTTGCACATCAACAATAACTGCTCCTGAGTAATAAAATGTTCCTGCCCCTGAAGAATGACTTGCAGGGGCAAGGGAAGCAGGCCAGCACCGGCGACTCCTTTCACACTTTTCCTGGTGCCTCTGTTTCAGGAAGGTGATTCTCAGTGAGTTTAAGGGGTGGGTGGTTTAACAAAAGAATATGCTTTTGTGACAGAAAATTCTGGAAATGTTAGACTGGAATACTGGGGTGATGGATACCATCCTGATGTCCAAACTGGAGGTTGCTTTAACTTCAGGGAGCCCAGGCCCCATAGAGACTGCTTAAAAGATACATAACACCCGTGCTATGTGTTCAAACCAATCAAAAATTACATTGAAACAGAAGGCATAAAACTCAATCAGGCCAAAATCCTAAAATAGGTGGACTTCATGTTGGGTAGAAAATAGCTTCGCTTTTCTACTTTCTTCCTATAATGTTGGGCTATGTGGTATATGTTGATTGGTAATCGTTTTTACAGAGTGCGAAGCGGAAGCCCAGAGAAGTCAAAGTAACTTACCCAAAGTCACAAAGCCTGCCATGACTCCCCCAGCACTGCTGTAGCCCTGACCTCCAGTAGCACGTGTGGGCTTCCAGAAGCAAATGCCAGGACCAACACGAAGCATGCACATGCAAAGAACCGTGCTGTCCACAGTACTGCTGGAACCGCGCAAAGACTGAGCCACTATAATTAAGACCATTCATACTGCTCAGCAGTCCCACGGTTTTCTCCATCTAACTTTAAAAAAAAAGATTTATTTACGCATACAAGAAATGGGGTACAGCCCAGAGATGAGGAGGAGTGAGAGGATCCACCAGAGACAGAGTGGGGAGTGGAACAGGTGGATCCACTGAAATACACCACTGAGGGGAGCAGCAGGCGAGGCAGGAGAGGTCTGCTGTGCCATGTGGGTCAGCTCCCTGGATGGCAGCAGGGATCGAACTCGTGCTGCAGTGACTGCAATTTGCTTCATAGTGTCTTGCTTAACCCACTGCGCCACCAAGGAGGCCCCACCATCTGACTTTTCGGTAAAAGCAGAGAATATGTTCTAAAAGCCAGAAGTACAGTGATTATGATTTAATTAAACTATCAGGCTGCAGAGGAATGTCTCTTGGAGAGAGTACATGATGCCTGGTGAACACACTGAGGAAGACCCTATTTTCCTGGCGATCCAGGATTCAACGCCAGCAGAAAGAGATAAGCAACAACAATGACACTAAGAATGCCGGGGTGCTTTGAAAGAGTTTTAGCAGATTTGGTTAATTAATTGATATTATTAAATGTTAACAAGTCCCTATGAAAAAGCAGTATGGCAACCAGAAAATCCAAGAAGTTTAGAAACAGGATAAATCATTCTGGAGTTTTCAAGGTGGTTGCCAGAGCAACCCCAGGGACCAGATCCTGGAAAAGCTGAAACATTCTATTTTAAAAATAACCAGTTGATCATCAGAAGCAGAGTGAAACAACCAAATAATAAGATACACATTGGAAATTCTTATAAAGAGCATTTTTCTCAAAACTGCAAAAATTCCATCTATGAAGCATATTTTGACCCTGGATGCAAACAAATTGCAAAGTGACTCCCCAAAGGGAGTCACGAGGTCTGATGATCACCTGCATCATGTGCACACAATATTGAAATTAAAAGCTCCTCTTTCCATTTGAGTTTCCTCTGAAGGCCAGCCTGCATTTCAAATTCCTTCTACCTTCAAGTCTCAGCCCTTTAATAAGTCTCTCGCGCATGCATACAGGCATTCATTCAACAAACACTCGTGCATAATTTATCACATTACTGTCAGTGAGATCTGCCAGGGAATCTAAAGGCAGGATTAAGTTAATGACACAGTCCTGCCTTTACTAAGAGTAAAACCCAGAAGGAGCAATCAGATAGATTTATACTTAGAACTCAAGATCCTATCATGTGATTGTAGGATCTCAAAGTCACTGGTCCCCAAAACTGTTGCACATCAGAATTCTGTGTAGAGTTTTCTATAAATGTAGATTCCTGAGTTTCAGAGGAAACTTCAGAATTATCAGAGGGTGGAGCCCAAGGATCTGTATGTCACATGCCTTGCACTTGACCCCAAAGAGCAAGTAAGTCTGAGAACAACTGCTGAAGGTAAGAGGAAGAGAACCTGGATGTGAGGGCGATCTGGCTGCGACATCTGTCACCCCATTGATCGCCAGGGTTGATTCGGCTGATCTGGCTGGCTGGGCGGGTGTCCCCTTCCTCCCTCACTGCTCCATGTGCGTCCCTCCCGAAGCTGCGCGCTCGGTCGAAGAGGACGGCCTTCCCCGAATAGAGACGGACCGGTCTTCGGTCGAGGGTATACGAGTAGCTGCGCTCCCCTGCTAGAACCTCCAAACAAGCTCTCAAGAGGAAGAGAACCTCAGCTGCAATGACAGTGGGTGGACTCTGAGCAAGTCTTTGAACTCTGGACAAGATACCGCTCCCAACTGGAGTAAGCGTTACTGGCTGGCCCAGGTTTAAGCCAGCTTGGACAACAGCTTGGGAAAGGACTTTGGGGAGGGCCTTGAAAGTTTGAGGAAGGATTGGGACTCCACTGGAGGCAATGAGGATCCATCACGGATCTCTAAACATGGAATGACACACACAGCAGTGGTAGCAGAAATAATCTGGAGGAGGTGATGGATGCTTGGCAAGAGTTGGCATGTGGTTTAGAGAAACCAGTAAGGGAAACTCTGGTTCTTAAAAGTAAAGAGATAAGAATCTAAGTTGGTAATAGTAGGGATGAAAAGTAAGAGATAAAGCATATTACTTAGCACTTTACATACTGCTTTATTTCAAAATGGATTGTAGGTGGCTCACAAATGTGTTAACTTATCATGACATATTTGTCTCTGTACAGCTATATTTAGTCATACCTAGGATCATACTGAACTTATTTGTGTTTTTAAATACTTCCCTCTGGGTTTGTTCCAGTTCCTGCCCTGGAGAAAATTCCATTTTATAAACACTCATCAATGGAGGGTGGCTTTGTACTTCTGGGGCTGCATAGGCTTTGCCAGCAACTAGAGGCTAAGGAAACGTGCGCTGGACTCTGGAGGGTTGCAGCCAGGTCAAAGAACCAGACACATAGACCAGACATCACTGTGTGGGGAGACCACAAAATAGAAATAGATTAGGCAGTGCCTCCCCAGCGGTGCTGGCGTTAAAGTCTCAGCACTATCAATCTACCGCCAGTCAATGCCACCTGAGTTCAATCCCCAGCCTGGGAGGGGACCCACATGGCGCAGCAGACCTCACCTGCCTCACCCGCTGCTCCCCTCAGCAGTGTGTTTCAGTGGATCCACCTGTTCCACTCCCCACTCTGTCTCTGGTGAATCCTCTCACCCCCCCACACCTCTAGCCTGTACCCCAGCTCTTGTGTGTATAAATAAGTAAAATAAAATTTTTTAAAGAATTTTAATAAGTTCTTTAAAAGAAAATAGAGCAAGCACAGATTATTCCTTTGTTGTTGAATTAGAGAAGGCTGCGTGGCAGAAATAACATTTGCGTTGAAACTGAAAAATATTATTTTAGTCAACAGAAAAAGAATATTCTAGATGATAGATAGTGTAAGAAAAGGCACAAAGAAAGGGAGCTTCAGAGCAGAGTCTTACAGATCTCTAGGCACAATACTTGTGAATGCCACAATCCCTGGCACATGGTAGGTATCCAATAAACACTGGGTGAGCTAATGGGTGATTGAAAGGAAGTAGATATCAACAAGGTCAAAAGACAGGTTAGGGGAGACTCACAGACATCCTTGGAAGCAACACTAAATAGTCATTTACTCTCCAAAATCAGGATTCAGAGAAACGTTTGGATGGAAGGAACGCGTGACCGGGTTTGCATGGGTTGTCCCAACAGTGGTGTGCAGGCTGAGATGGCGAGGACCAGCGAGCAGACCAAAGGGCAGGGAAACCCACCCAACAAGTGCTGCTGCAACAGCTGAGGGAAAGGAGGGCTGAGCAGCACCTGGACAGTGAGCACACACCACGTCACAGCCACCCCGGGCGCTGCCTCAGGGAACAGGTTCCAGTCCTGCCAGAGCCTCTCCTCCAAAACCAGGATTTTTGTGTGGAACTTTCAGACTCTTAAACGATTAAATGGGCCGAACGAAACAAACTTATAGGCCACTTATGTAAATTGCAACTCTTAGGATTTATGAATAGTATATTTATATAAATATATTGTATAATTAGTATTTATAATTAGATACTTAGTATTATCTTAGTATTGCAATTCTTAGTATAGAACAAGAAGAAAACAAGCTCAGGGGAGAGAACATAAATAAAGACCTGTAGCTGGGATGTGAGGAAAGAAAAGGAACCAAAAAAGAGACAGAAATTAGTATGCATGAAACAAAAGGAAAATTAACACAGTCTTGTGCAGGGAACCAAAAAGAAAGAGACTGGTAGTGTCGCACTCCAGAAAGTGCTGCAAGAATGTAGAAGCTGGTCTCGCCTAGTTGGTGACTGAGACTTCACTGGTGACCTTCAAGATACCAGTTTTAAAAGGATGAAAGGAGCATCTGCCGCATTCCAGGGGATTCTGAAATGAGTGGGAGTGAGGAAGTGCAGGCAAGGAGTGTGGATGGCTCCAGAACGTGGCGATGTATGAAAGAAGAAGTGCGTGGGTTGGGAACGTGAAGGGTGACTAAGGTTGATAATATTTTTTAGAACAAGGAAAATCTGATGTTTGAAGCTGGGTAAAAGGGCTGGATAGCAATGAGAGAGAGAACACCAGAAGGCAGTCCAGTAAAAGGAAGCTAGCTGGATCTGCCCCAGAATGAGTTAGAAGGAGGATGAATCAAGGGTACCTATGGAAGGGGGAACCTTAAAATGGAGCAGCATCCCATGAGCCTGTTTGTTCTGCATAAATATTTATATGGGGTGAGCAAAATATGTGTTCCTCTGGTGCTGTGCTCTTCAGCCCTGCTGCTCCTAAGAAATACCGACGAAACCTGGCAAAACCATGCAGGCTCAGGGACTCTCCAAAAGCTCTACATCATGACAACTAAAGCAAAAGTTGTCATTTGATCAGATTATGGATTTTCATGTCTATAAACAATATTATATAGGCAAATAGGGGAAATATAGAGTATAAATTATGATTAGATGACATTATCGTCTTATTATTATCAATATAACAATGTCCTTGAATGTGACGATGGTACTGTGGTAATGCTGGAAAATGTATTTAGGGCTGAAGACCCATAAGTGGTCCAGCAGGAAAGTATAATTCATACAGACATATTGGGGGGTCAGTGTGGGGAAGGGCTGGTAAAGTGAGTGGTGGATCTTGGTGAGGAACTCTACAGGTATTAATTATTCTATTCTCTCAACATTCTCTTACCTTTGACAGTTTTCCATGCACAAAATTGTTTTTTTTTTTAATTCCATATTTAAAATTCACTCTGGCATTGGAAACTCGGGGAGCAGGATCTGATGTGCAGTAAGAGCAGAACCACTCCCCGATTGCAGAAGCACTCCCTGATTTCTTGTCAAAGCTGGAAACTCTTCTGATCTCTAAAGACCCACCAAGCCCAGCTGGTCAAAGACTTTTCCCAACTGTTGGAGGTGCCAGGAGAAATGGGAGAGCCGATGACCAGGTGCTTGCACACCCACATGGCCCTGCATGAGAGGAACTTGAGGGGTGGGCAAGGTCCAGCCACGGCACCAGCTGAGCCACAACACAACAGTCAGGCCACCAAGGGCAGCTCAGCGTGCTAATGACCATGAATGATGATGCCTGCTTAGCAGAGGGCCCCAAGCTGATGCCCTTAAGCAACACCCAGGGAAGTTTTTAAAATCCTGATGCTCTGGATTTACTAGAAACCAAGTCAGAATCTCGGGAGATAGGACCTAGGCATCAGTATTTCTTAAAACTCACCAAGTTATTTCAATGTGCAGTCAAGCTTGAAAAAACAATGCCCCAAAGAGCACTTAGCAAATATTAGATGTCACGGCTTATAATTATGTGGGCCCCGTCCATGATGATGGCCAGCTACTGCCCTAGGGCCATCGGTGTCTTCACCTACCTGGTGCCTCTTTCTATGTCCCTAATTGGTTCATGAGCTAAGTATAGAGTTTCTGAAACAACTTCTTTCCCAAAAGACAGAAGCTCATCTTTTTTCATGCACAAACATTCCTAGTATTTTCATACATGTGAGTCATCTCCTAGCTCTGCAGGATAAGGCCAGTCCTATAACCAGCCATTGGTTATGACACTGCACAGCAGGTATTTAGGCAGACCAAGGCAACCTATATACCTCCATCCCCTCACCCCAACTGGGTATAAAACCCTTAAACCCTTCCTGTATTGCTGATGGTCTCGATATGGTCTCTGATGGGAATGGAGTCGCCATTTTTAGAAAAGTGCCAGTTCAAGTTTCCCACATCAGCCCGGGATGTGTTCTGTCTGCTCTAACTCAGGGTGAACTTTGTTGGCAGTGCAGAACAATGAGGCAATCACACCATGAGAGGGGTCAGCTCTGGTGTCCTGGACTCTGCGTAGGGTCTATGCATCTGCAGTGGTGTGAGAGTTGGGCTGCAGTGCTGGAGGCACCAGTGTATTTTGGGTAACAAGAGACAGAGCACCAGGTAGAAGAATGGATGATCTGTGCCTGCGTGACAGGAGAAGCCACGTCACCTACTAAGCAGGACATCACAGCCGGATGGGTACTTCCATGTGCCTCTGGCCATCAGAGGAGAGGGCCTACTGCTCTCGCATGGAGTTTGCAGAAATTGCTCCAGACAGCACGGGTGAGAAGGTTCTCACAAGAGTCCCTTGCAAGAATGCATACAGGACCCTTGCAAAGGACTTTCTGCAAGAACATGAACTCATAGACTACCAGCTGAAGAAAAACACTGACTGGTACCTTCCAGTAAAATCCCAGTGACCTGCAATGAGAGGACCCCCCAGTGGCAGACAGGAACTAGAGGAAGGGAAGGGAGGTAAGAGGGGAAGTTAGGGTAATGGTGTCTGCAGGGTCTTCCTCAGAAACCCCTCCCTTTGACAGCCCATTAGGATTCCCTAGGGAGCTCCTGCAAACACCACTGCCCTGCAGACTGGGCCCTTGAATCTGCATTTTACAAGCTTCCCAAGAGATTCAAACATGCTGTCCAGAAGGCGTTACTGGTCAATGAAAACAACTTCCTGAGCACTCAATTCTGCCCCTGCCCTGGGGTTGAGACACAGGCCAGCCTGCCAGCACCCAGATAATACCGAGTAAAGACAGCAGTGATGTGGGGAACCAGACACCCTTTTACACCCTGGTGGGAACACAGATCCCTTCAATCTTTGGGGAATGGAGTCGCCATTTTTAGAAAAGTGCCAGTTCATATGCTCCTTGACCTGTCCAGCTCATCCTGTGGAAATGACATGCAAAAGTGGGTAGGGACCAAATTAGCTAAACTGAAAGCAAACAGAATGCCCGTGACTACGGATATGACTGTCCAACGGACAGTGTTTCCAGTGGAATATTAGTAAGGCCTGTGTAGTTATTTTGAACACAGTTAGACCTACAGTACTGCTCTCGAGGTGTATCTCTGCTATCAAGGTATATGGGGGAAAACAAGTTACAAAACAGCACTGGGAAATATTATTGTAAATACATAATATCCTCCATTATTAGGAAAAATTAACAGACCAAAAACAAAAACCAATGTTGAAATGTATGTATGAATATATGTGTGTGTGTGTACTTGTGTCTGAATGTGCATGGAGATAAAAGCAAAAGAAATGGCCTCAAGTTTTTTAACATTAGTAATATCAGAATAAAGACGGACTGGAACGCTGACTCCTATTTTCTTCATATCAATAGCATCATTTTCTAGTCAAAGTGAGGACATACTACTTTATTATTAAAACCATTAATAAAGAAAAAGCAAAGAACAAGCTCTGGGGTAAGGTTATCTACATTTAAATCCTGGCTTCACAGGATTAAATTCCTTACCCCCTTCACCCTCATTATCCTCCTCAGTGAAAAGTAGACCATAGTGACTGACATGCATCCACATCAGAGCGCGGACCAAGCAAGATAATCCAGCTAAGCACTTCCTGCAGTGTCTATGTCACATTATACGCACATACAAAGACTTAATGAATGTTGTTAAATAAAACTCTTTCCCCTAACCACTAAGGATCAGTCTTCTAAGTCCAGGTCAGCACACTCCCTCCAGCCAGCAACCCAAGCCCCTATTAACTCTGCAGAGCAGAAAGACGGCTGAGTTAGCCTTCCCCGAGCCCGGCACGTAAGGACATGTGTGTACTGCCCACCTGGCACTGTGGTGGCCAGTGCCCTTCATTCCTCCCTTCTGCCCTGGTCCTGCTGCCCGACTACCAAGTGGCAACTTCTGGGCAAGGAAGTGCCTGGACTCTCGTGGGAAGGGATATCCTATAAGCAAAAGTGGTTATAATAATTATAGAACTTCACCCATGTCAGCAACTGGCCTTTCAGCAGCAGCGCACCTCACATACATGGATCGGGTCCTGACTCTGCCGTGGGAAGACAGAACCGGCACTAATTAGAGTGATGAATGACCTGTCCTTGGCATTGTGAGCCAAGCCAACCTGGGGGCCTGGCTTTGTGTGCTGCTCCCAAGAAGAGGAGTGGCCCCATGAATGCCACTCCCTTTTGTTAGATAGGACCCCTCCTCTGGAGATGACGGGCTGTGCTCAGAATAAGTTTGCTTTTGATTCAGATAAACAGCCTATAAAATCCAATGGGAAGTATCAAAATCACACCCTCTCTTTCACTGGATTACACCTGTGGATGATGGGACATGCTAATAAAATCAAAACCCAGAGGTTCACTATCTGCTCTGTCTGCTATTCACCAACAAGAGCAGGAGTCGATCACTTCTCTTAACCAAGGGGATGTCATTTCCATAAAAATGGCTCTAGTATTGACAATCGTTTGTACTGATGCATCCATCTTCCACCCTACCTACTCTGGTTCATGGTCTCAAGTGGCTGGAGCCTCTCCTGGAGATAATGTGCAGATGCCACAGATGGCCCAGGCCAGGAAGTGATTTTTTCCCTCATTAACAAAACAATATTGAATGAAGCGACATCACTTAAGGATGTGCTGTATTGAAATTCTCATCCCTAGAGCCCCAGCACGTGGCTGCATTTGGAGAGTGGGTCCTCAGCTTAAAGGAAGTCATTGGGATGAGCCCTGACCCAACGTGCCTGGGATCCTTACAAGAAGAGATGAGGATGCAGACACACAGAGCAATGGTTGCATGAGAGAAGGCAGCTGTTTGCAGCCAAGGAGAGCCAAGCAAACCCTGGTTCACCAGGGTTAGCCAAACTAACACTGACCACACTTTGATCTTGAACTTCAAACCTCCAGAACACTGAAGAAATAAACTTCTGCTGCCCCAGCCACACGCTCTATGGCCCTTGTTACAGGGGCCCTTGCAAACTAGCACAGCTCCCTAGAGGACCAGCATCAGACAGCTCGGGATCTTCCGAAGGCCCTTCTCCCAAGTCATCCATTCCCTAGGAGTCTCTCAAAACCGATACGATGATTTTGGTCCAAATCTCACAGCCTGTTTCTGACTCAGAGAATGAGAATCCGTTGGGCAGGGACAGTAGAAGAGAGAAGAGCACAATGCGCACATCAGTGAACGGACAGATGCTGGCGTGGCAGAGGGCGGCGTCCACATGGCTGTGAACGACTCAAAAGTGTGTGACTGTCCTGGGAAAGGCAGGGGACCTCGCGCCTCATCCCGAGTGCACGTGAACCCCAGCACTGCCAGCAAGGGCAGGCGCTGCGGAGGCAGAGCTGGATTTGAATGGCAACCCAGCGCTCACTCCCCGAGTGACCTGTGTGACATAACAGAAGAAACCTGTTGGTTTCTGCCCTCCTCCCACCCGACCCGGTTCCTGAGCTCCTGAAACCCTTGTGGCTTCCTAAGTGGTAAGAGCACTGGGCACGTATTTTGTTCTACAGAAGTGACTCTGGGTGGGCTTCTGGCTGGGGTCTGGTCACCAGAAAGACCAAGTCTTAATGAGAAATTCAGAATTGTCAGTGTGCCTCCCCATTCTCCAAAGAAGGAGAAGACTTGGAAATAGAGTTACAATAGCTCACACCAAATATGAAGTCCATAAGAGCCCCAAGAGCTTCCAGGTCGGAACTCCCAGACTGCTCCTTATGAATCTCTTCATCTAGTTGTTCGTTTGTATTCTTTGTCACATCCATACTTTGTCAGATCCCATACGACTTTTCCAAAATATTTCCCTGACTTGCGCGAGTCTCTCTAGCAAATTAATAGCACCCACGGAGGAGGCCACTGGAATCTCCCATCCATAGCCAGATGGCTGCCGGAAGCACAGGTGCTACCCCAAGCCTACCAGGGCATCTGACTGGGGTGGGGTTGTCTTGTGGGACTGAGCCCTTAATCTGGGGGTGTCAGCTTTGGGTTAAAGTGCAGGATCTGCAAGCAGCCCTCGCCCCAAGACTGCCCACCTGTGCCTTGCACAGGCCTGCAGGCGTCTCCTAACAAGCCGGTCCCTTTCAGAGGCAGCTGTCTGCCCGCTTGTAGGTGTGCGAGTGTCGTTTCCTTTCTTTTTTATAACAAACCTGCCCTTTTGGAAAATAATAAGTAAAAATTGTAAAATACCCAGCTGGTGTCTCAGAATTACCTGATGCAGGGGGAAACCCCCACACATCTGGGGAGCAGCCATGTCAGAGGGAAGTATGTTCTTTGAGTAGCAAAGGAGGTCACAGGGAAGAAAGACCTGGCAGGGAAGAACTGGATTCCTCTCTGCATACCCAGGCAAGTGCTGTAGTCCCTCAAGACCTGGGACCCTTCACCCCTTACAGGGTCGCCTGAGTAAATGCTGAGCGAAGCACAGTCACCTGGAGCTGTTGCACTCACTCACGCATTGTGCTGGCACAGCACACGCTGGGCCGAACACGTGCTGGCTTCTAGTGCAGAGCAGTGAGCACACAGAGACCTGCTTCGACCAAGACCACGGTCCACTGAGGAACAGAACATTTTACAAATTATCATACCTGACTTTCCCCTGCCACACTGCTTCCTTTAAAAGTTCAGGATATTTGGGCCTCCCTGGTGGCACAAGGGGCTAAGCACCACACCGTGAGGCATCCGCAGCCACTGCTGCACAAGTTCAATCCCCAGCCAGGGAGAGGACCCACCTGGTGCAGCAGATCTCTCCTGCCTCACCCCGCTGCTCCCCTCAGCAGTGTATTTTGGTCGATCTACTTGTTCTTCTCCCCACTCTGTCTCTGGTAAACTCTCTCACCTGCCCCCATCACTCCCTCCATACCTCTGGCCTATGCCCCAGTTCTTGTATGCATAAATAAATAGATCTTTTTTTAAAAAGTTCAGGATATTTGTGTTTGAAACACTTTATCAATAACTTACAATAACAACCCAACACCCACCACCATTAAGAGTTGACATCACCACTACCAAAACACTTGAGCATCACTCAGAGTCACTTAACATACCGAGTATTAAGGCCTCGCTGATGCAGGACTCTGTAGAGCCTGCCAGGAGATGTGCTGTGTTGTTTCATCAACACACACTGCTGATGTCATCTACACCATATACATATATACACATATACGCATATACAAATACACATTCCCCAAGGGAAGCGATGTCTTTATTTGGTTCCCAACAGGGTGCCAGTGGTACCGGCACTACTTTATGCTGATGCATCGAGTGGTAACGGCAGTGATGTAACCACTAAAAGGCCACAATAGCAGAGCCGCTGTTGCTGCGTGTTCTCCACCCACTTCCCGGTGCTATAATTGGGGATCATTGTCCTCCAGAATTTCATCATCGCTTTGACCATTTGGCAGATACAGAAAGGGAACAGTATGGCTTTTCTATCCCTTTAGAATAATGGCACTTTGCATTTGTATAGCACATTTAACTTATTCAGTGAGTTTTCTTGTCTATTGCCTGGTCTTATCCTAATGAAACATAACTCCATGTGTTTTGTAATTGTCTGTGCTATAGAGACAACTTAGGAATCAGAGCCAGTGAAACTCTGCTGGAAGGGGACCAATGCCCCAAATTGCTTAAAGAATAACAAATCCCATATAAGTCGCGAATGGAGCCAGCACGACAACACAGCAATACAGCCTTTCCATGGGGAGAAGGTACATCTGGAGCATACGAATCAATTCAGCACAAGTCAGGAGCCCATAGGAATTCTCATCTGAGTCAAAGGGCCCCTCGTTGGCACTGCCTAGGAACAGCCCGGTGCCAGCTTTAACTTTAGGGAGAGGCGCAGACTGGGTAATGCTGTGGGAAATAAAAACCTATCAAGATTTGGTAATATTGGCACATTTTATGGCCTAGAAACATGACCCAGAAATACTTCTTGCTTTTTCAGCAATTTGGAGAAGGTCAAGAATGAGTGTCGGGAAAGGTAGCATTTGGGGAATCGAAGAACACAATTTTTACTTCTCACTGCATTTTGGGTAGGGAGCACCTGGGGAACAGTTCCCACCAAAAAAAAAAAAAAAGTTGCCCGGGGATTACTGGCAATGGGCCATCCTGCTGCATTGACCCTCTCTGGGAAGAAAGAAGTTGAGCACTAAATCCTCAGTCCGCTTGGGCACCCATGAGCAAATGATTGCTTTTACTCTGCTACGATTTAGAAAATCATGGCTCTCTAAATCATACCCTGGGACCATGAGGACGTGGAAATGCCTCTCCCACCTGCATGGCGGAAGCCCGGCTTACCCTCCAACTCTGTGATTTGTATCACCTAGGGGGGTTTTCAAACCCCCATGCACAGGTTACATTCCAGACCACTGAAATCAGAAACTCCGGAGGTGGAGCCCCAGCAACATTATTGCTTAGACTCCCCAGGTGATTCCAATGTGCAGCAAAGGCGGAGAACCAGCTTTCTAAACACTTCCATTTCCACGCTCCCCCACGGAGCCTTAAGGGATGTTCTGAGGAGATAAGGCATAGTGTCTGTAACTGATCTTTCTCTGGTCACTTCAACTTGCCTTAATCCGGTGCTCAGTAGGGAGGATTCTGCCTGATGCATTGTGAAAATAACAGTTCAAGCCATTACGTGGTTGCAAGCTCATGTGCACTAATCCATTTATCTAATTAACATGAATTAGACACCATGGTAGGCAATACGGCAGATTTGAAATTAGGACATGATCCCTATCTTCAAGGATACAGTTGAGTAAGATACTGTACAAATGACTTTAATAGAAGGTACTGTGTGATTAGGACTTTGAGAGACTCTCTCACAGGAATTTAAAGAAAAAACAAGATTTCTTTTAGCAGGACTGAGTATATCTTCACAACTGACACATCACACACATACACCCCTCTCTACATAACAGGGCTGATACATAGCAGGTACCAAATAGATTCTAATTGTATGAGTGAGTAAGTTCAGGGTGGTCTGTACTAGAACCCACCAAGACCAACATCCAGGAATGCATAGCTCTGCTCTCTAGCCTCTATGGTGCCCAGGCTCTTCCAGGACCACCAAACATCACCCTTACTTCTAACGCCTAGTCCCTCTGCCTCCTCCATGCCCACCTCCATTTCATTCTGTCCAGGGAGTACCAGCAGCTGGGTGCCCTGCACTGGCCGCTCTGCCGGCTGAATTCCTCCTGAGACAAAGATCTGCTGTTGTCTCCCAGGTCCATGCTCCCTTCTCTCTAGAATAAAATCCCTGATTTTTGACCAAGCATACAACACCCTGAAATAAGACCAATGTGACCATCTAATCTAACCAATGAGTCAAATGGAAGTGGTGTGTGCAACTTCCAGGTAATGTACTTCACAGAAATGGCCCTTTATTTTCCCTCCTCCACCTACTGCCTGAGAGGACATCATGGCTGTGTCCTCATGAAACAGGTAGACAAGGAAATACCCAAATAATGAGAAAGTTCCACAGGGAGGAGAAGACTGAGTCTACAGAAGACCCTGTTAGGCAGAATCCGTGCCCCCCACCATCTATCACCACCACCAGCCAGGACACAGCCCCCCCAGACAAAGCAAGCTTCCTCGTCTTTCAGCCATAGTTATCTCGGGTCTCTTACTCATAGCAGAGCCATGTTCCAATATGTTTCCTGCCTCCCACACATCTTATGGTACCTGGAGTTTCTTTTCCTATTAATGAGAGGAGAGGCATTACAGAAAACTAAATTATTTCTGTCAGAATGGTAGATTTGGTGAGTTCTCAAAGCAAAACTGCCAACTCCATAAATCTTTATTGCTTAGAAATTCAGGCTGTGAGAATCAGCTTTGCCAATGAGTGCAATAAGTTGAATGGCCTACTTTCTCTAATCCACATGGTCTGTGGAGACTACAGGGGAAATTGAATGATCATCATTCTTGGTTAGTGGCCTACAGAGATTAGCCCCTAGGATAAGGACAAGCTCTGTAAATGGTATGGAAAGTTACTGGCTCCTGTGGATGTAGGTAAATGGTAATGGTAAGGGAGAAGGGAAGTGATCATGGACTCTGAAACCAGACCCGTAAGCTGAGTAACCTTGTGCAAGGTATTTACCATCTGGCAAAGGTAGATCATTTGACCCAACCCACAGGGTTGCTGTGAAGATTAGATTAAACAGTGGTCCCAGGGCCCCTCCATAACGTATCAAACCTAAACATCCCAGGATTGGGGAGTAGAGAGCTTGTATTAGAGTTCTCCAGAGAAAAAGAATTAACAACAATGGATATGGATAAAATTTGATGTAAATGTAGAGGTAAATGTAAATGTAGCTATATCCTGCATCATATAGAGAAACTGCGAGAGATTTAATGAACTGGTTCAGCAGATCATAATGGTAAGTACAACTTTTGCAACAGGTTGGAGATACAGAAGAGCCAACATTTCAGCTGAAGACAAAAGGCCATCTACTGAAAAATCCTTCTTGCTTAGGGGAGGTCAATCTTTATTAGTTCTATTTAGTCCTTCATGTGATTAGATGAAGCCCACCCATGTTATGGAAGGCATAACATGTTTTAGTCAGAGCCCACCAATTTAAATATTAATCTCATCCCAAAACCCTCAAAGAAACTTCTATAATAAGCTTTGACCACATACTGGTACAACATGGTCCAGCCAAAACGACATATAAAATTACCATCACAGAGGCTGAGCATTCAGGAATCTGTACTTAAATAACCTCTCCAGATGTGATATGAAGCACATAATGTAGTCTCTCCATAATGTACCCTAAAATCATCGATGGTTTCCAGGTTCCTCCCCCGACCATTGGACTTCCTCCCTTTGTGAAGCTGGTTGTGCCAGACCCACATTTAACTCAGAAACAACCTTCTGTCATACTGTAGGTCAGTCAGATGTTCCCTCCAAATATAGGACAGAGCAAGCTGGGGAGATGCTTCTTGAGCACATTTGCCTGCTGACTCCCCAACTTTTGGTCAAAACTCTTCTCCTCTTCTTCTCTCCTTTAGCAGATCCAGACCTCAAGGAACCATTTGGAAAAATGCTTATGAATCACCAGGGCATCCACTAACCATCCAAGTCACCAAATATTTCCTGAGTGTTTCTCCACGTTGGCCACCCATTTTCAAAACACAGATGACTGGACTCCTCAAGACCTACCAGAACAGAATTTCTAGAAGTTGCTCTTAAGAAGAGTCTGTTAGAAAAGCTCCCCAGGGGGATTTTTGACATGCAAAGTGACATGCAAAATGACAAGTACAAAGGCCAGTGGACACTAATATTGCCATTTCCTGAAATTATATCAACATATGATTTGTCGTAATAAAATTTTCACTAAAAACTATAAGTGCTATCTAGGCAATTAATGAAAATGCCTGCATGTGGAAAAATGAGTGAGGAACAAAACTTGACTCAACTGAAGATAATGAAGAGAAAGAATCAAGAAAATGATCTATTTGCAATACCATCAAAGAGTATTAAAAACCTAGCAATAAATCCAACAAAGAACGTGAAAGGCCTAGTCAATGAAAACTATAAGACATTGTTTAAAAAAATAGAAATAACACAAGGAAATGGAAACACATTCCACATTCATGGATTGTAAGACTTAATGTTATCAAATGTCCATCTAAACCAAAGCAATATATGGAGCCAATACAATCCCTGTTGGTTTCAATGGAATTCTTAAAAAAAATAAAGCAAACATTACTGAAGCTTATATGGTACCACAAAGCAGTCCAAATGGTCAAATCAATCTTGACAAAAAAAGATAAGGAATGGAGGTATCACAACGCCAGACTCCAAGCTATACTACAAGGCTATCATAATCAAAACAGCATAGTATTGGAATAAAAATAGACACACAGACCAACAGAATATAATTTAGAGCCCAGAAATAAACCCACATTTATATGAACAACTGACCTATGACAAAGGATTCAAGAGTATACAGCAGAGAAAGGACAGTCTTCAACAAATGTTGCTGGGAAAACTGGAGAGCCCCCTGCAAAAATACGAAACTAGACTCATACCATACACAGAAATTAACTCAAAGTGAATCAAAGACTTAGATGTAAAACCAGAAACCAAAAAATACAGAGAAGAAAACATAGACAAAATACTCCACAGCACTGGCTTCAGGGATGTCTTTGGGACTTGACTCCAATAGCAAGGAAAACAAAAGCAAAAATAAATTGATGAAACTACATGAAGGGTAAAAAAAACCAAAAACCTCTGTACAGAAAAAAAAAAAAGAAAAACCTCTCATTGCAACAAAGATACCCTATTGAATGGGAAGAAAATATGTGTACACCATATACCTCAGTCTAGTGAAAATGGCCCATACCTATTAAAACAACAGCAACAATGTTGGCAAAGGTGGGGGGAATGAGAACCCTCATACACTGTTGGTAGAAATGTAGACTGATCCAGCCATTATGGAAAACAGTCTGGAATTTACTCAAAGTATTAAAAATAGGTTTACTATAGAATCCAGCAATTCCACTCCTGGGTATCTATCCAAAGAATATAAAGTCACTAATTGAAGAGATGCATTTATTGATGTTCACTGAAGTACTATTTACAAGAGCCAAGTTATGGAGACAACCTAAAGCTCATCAGTAGAGTAATGGATTAAGATGTAGTATATATACATGATAGACTATTACTCAGCCATTAAAAAGGTAAACTCTTGGGGCCTCCCTGGTGGTGCAGTGGGTTAAGCAGTGCACTATGAAGCAAACCGCAGCCACTGCAGCACAAGTTCGATCCCTGCTGCCGGCCAGGAGGGGACCCACATGGCACAGCAGACCTCTCCTGCTGTGCCCGCTGCTCCCCTCAGCAGTGTACTTCCATTTGTGACAGTATAGCTGGAACTGGAGGTGATTATGCTAAGTGAAATAGGGCAGAGAGGAGGACAAATACTGGATCATTTCACTCATATGGAATGCAGATGTAAAAAAAAAAAAACAAAGAACCTGTAAAACTAAATCAAAATAAACCCTAGAAATATGACTGCAGAATTAGAAGACTACTAGAGGGGAAACAAAGAAGAGAGGGGTCCCGGTTGAAAGACTGGGTACTAGGATGGTGGGTGTGGAGTAGCAACATACATCTGAGGAGGCATGAACCTACTCCCCTAAATCATATTACCTCATATCAAAATTACCTCAATAACAACAACAACAAAAAAAACGCCATTGTGCTTGGCCCCATAGATGCACTCGTGAGCAAGAAAGGTATGACCCATGGTCCCAGAGTTTACAATTGAGTGGCGTTCTGTCCAGATGCAGCAACCTCAGATTTTCAGAAGGGCACTGTGGCCAAGCTGGCTGAGCATCCCATGACATTCTGATTCTGATACCACCCACCATTTAGCCAGTCTGCTATGTCTCAATTTCCCCATCTGAAATTATTATCTATTCCAGTCCCTCCTACCATGAGTCTGAGCTTGGTCAAGGACTCACTTTGGCCAGTAGGACACTAGAAGATTTGATGCAAATTGAAACTTGAAAATTGTGTCTGCATTTCCATTTCGCTTTCTCTGTGACACCATGAGAATAAACTTGAGTCACTGGAAGAGGAGATGCAGAGCATAACCAACAGCCCAGTCGAGGCCATCCTAGATCAGCTAATAGTTTAGACTGTCAGATAGATATGTCCAAGCCAAGACCAGAAGGATGCCCCCTTTTCTCCAAGCCCAGTCAAAATCAGTAGAACCAATCTGCGGTCCTTGAACTTATGAGAAATGTACATCGTGGTTGCTGTAAACCAGTTCGATTCTCTGTTATGGTAACTGCAGAGAACTAACAAGGACAGGACCAACCAGCTACCCAGAGTCTAGGGAGAAACCTGAACTGTTGTGAAGTCCTCTGCTTTGCCCACTGAGGCCCCAGGGGGAAAGGAGTGAACTGAGGACAGAGCTCTCATTCCAGCTCCCTCCTGCTTCTGGTTCAACAACCCCATGACAGCACCACTATTTACACAGCAAGTAAAATGTTCCATCTTTCTCTCTGACTAACAAGGAGTTTGCCACAGAAAACGTCTGAAAATAAATTATACATGAGACACAGTTTCTGAACTAGTTGCAAGTTTTGTTCCAGGATATTTTTACTTTTCTTCAAACATCCCCTCCAGGGTAAAGTATCCTACCAAGAAGTTAAGTGGAATTAGAAAAGAGCCTTAAAGGAATCCACTTGACCCCTTCCATGGTGAACCACACATATTACAGGGTCCCTGAGGCTCTATGTGACTTTCGGTTCCATATCTTCCTTTGCACAACGGCTGAGCAATATTATGATAGTGGTGGTCCTTGAGGAGCATTTTCAAAGAGAACAGATAATTTCTCCTACAATGCAGTGATTAAAAATGTGGACTCTGGTCAGAGGCACTTGCCTTGAAATCCCAGCTGCACTAACTTAGGAAAGATGAGACTCTGGGATATGTATTTGACCTTTCTGGGTCTCGGTCACCTCACGTGTTGCATGGGCTATTAATAGTGACTACCTCACAGAGTTGTTGTGGAACTGAAATGTTAATCCTCGTAAAGGCATAGAGTAGCCACTCAAGAAACAGAAGCAGCTATTGCTGTTGTTGTTTTAGACACCCACCAAGCAACAGAGAATTCTGCTCTGGAAAACTTCTCTGTATCAAGGACATCCCCTCTAAGGTACTCCACACAGCTGCCTCTGAGCTTATGTGCCCCTTCTCACTCTGTTATGTCTCTCAATGAAAACACACCATTCTCTCCAGGAAGACTAGCCCAAATAGGCTAAAATGACTGGAAATCAAGTCAACCCCTGCAAGGACTATCATTAATTAGATGGGGCTGTCTCTTTGCCATTCTTCCAAGTAGTTAATGTATGGCAAACACTGTGCTTCAAAGTGATGTAAGTCTTTTCTAGGTTCTAGTATATAAATGCACTTAGTAGCCTCCTCTTAAGTCAAAGAAATTGGGACAGAGCTTGAAACTGTATTTATAAATTCAGAGTCGGCAAATGGCTGCTCTCTGGTACAGAATAAAATTCTTCTTCAAAAAAGGACTTTCCCCTTTATAGAAGTGGCACATGAGTCACGGTATCAGTTAGCTATGACCATCACAATGCTGCATAACAAATGAATTCAAAACTCGGTGCATTAAAACAACAATCATTAGGCGCCAGCACTGGACTTGCTCGTGCACCTCAAGCTCAGCTCGGGGTCTCCGGATCTGGTTGGCTGACCCCAAGCTACAGCCGCCTCAGGTCCTCATGCTCCTCACGCCAGAGGGGTGGACTTGGTAGCATTAGACGTACAAGAGAAAGCGAAGCACCGAATGACCCTTAAACCTCAGGACACACTCATGTGCCTTCCCACGTGCCCTTCACATGCCCAAGTCCAACGTCGGTGGACTCTAGCAGGAAACACTGCAAAATTATAGGGCAAAGGTCATGGACATGGGCAGGGTCGACTCAATAGCACAGACCCCTGTGCTCCAACGGACCCCACCTCTGGTTGAATGCTCTGATGTCAGTATTATGAAATTCTTAATAGTTGCTTGACAGGAACCCACACTGGGGTCAATTTTCACTGGGTCATGCATATTACATGGCCAGTCGTACCAGGGAAGGGTAAAGAAATGGGAATAATGCAATCATTTCACTTAACTGACTCATCTCCATTCCCATGTTTCCAAGCCCTGCTTTCAAAGCCATCTCTTAGAATTTCTGCAGTAGATCTAGGCTTCACCACGTCCAGCTTTGTTTCACATCATGACACCTCCCCTAAGACAGAGGTGCGGTTCTGAGAGGCACGAAAGGGAAGGGGCACAGGTGGTCATCAGTGGTCATACTTGTGTCCTTATCATCTCCATGTTCTTTCCAGAATTAAACCTGAAGCATCTGCCTCCTCCTACCAGCCTGGCTATTCCTTCCCAGTGAACTCAACACCCCATCTCCCCAACCACACTCATCTCGCCCTCCTCTTCCTCGTCCACATGGCTGCTCGACAGAGAGTACAGAATGATCCTTCCACTAGAACTTTCGACATGCATAATATCTGAAATCCTGCAGGGAGGCAGGACACACCCTTAGGAAGCCAGGGATGAACTGGAGGATCACAGAATTGTCAAGCCAGAAGTGATGAAATTAAATGCTCCCTCTCAGGCAGCCAGTCTAACTCAAAACCCACCCAGACACGCTGTTGTCTCGCTGGATGCGAATGAGGTGAACATTTCATAGTGTCTCAAGACAACCACCCCCAAGGTTTGGTGACCGTTGCTTTTTCTGGAGTTAAATGAAGGAAGTTTTTCTTTATTCTTATACCAATCTCGACTCTCACTTGAGTTCACTGAACTTGGAGATGCAATAGAAGGCCCTAGATTCCCCCCAACACGTGTCTGAAAGCAGCTGTCAAACCACCCTCTGCCATCCATGGTGCTCCCTCTCCAACCCTCCTCTTCACAGCCACCTGTGGAGCCGACGGCATGCTGGGGGCAGCGCCAGAAGCAAGTGGTTCTCGCCACAAGAGATGAATCGTAAGCAAAGTCGACACAAGAATCCTGCAGTTCAAACAATTATCCAAAGAACACATTTTCTGATAATTACAGAGCTAAAAATGGTTCTACTTTGAAAATCCCTTCCTTTCTCCTGAGAAAGCTGAGGAGGTGGTTTAACAACAATCAGCTGCTGAGCTGCATCACATTCTGGAGTGTTTAGGAGACGAGTTCCAAGAAATTTCTTGGAAGGTATAGTTCCCAGAAGGTGGCGACGTCACTAGACCCCAAGAGCTCTCCCTGCCATCCCCAACATGCGCTCACAGCTCGGGAACCTGAACTCAGAAGCCCATGAAGAGAGACAGGAGGGATGTGACCAGGTCAGCCGCCTCGCAACACTGTCCAGCCATCAACACTTAGCTTAGAAAATGGGGGACGGCCACCAGCCAAGGATGATTTCAGCCTGCTCCCCCAAGTGTGTGCCTGGGGATGGTAGTTTTAGAGGGGAGCTCAGACAGGGCTAATTATAGCATTTACTATTATGTGCTGAACATCTATGACTAGAGATACATGTACTATCTCATTGAATTCTCACAACGGGTAGGGAAGGTGCTGTCATCACTACCCCCCTGTGGGGTCACTGTGAGGGCCACACAGATAATCAGGGCAGAGGCCTGTATACTTGACCACAACCCTACACCACCTTTCTGGTAAAGGTGTAATAGTATAAGTTCCCTGCCCCACCCTAAGGAAGAATGGAGCTGGGCAGGGAGGCAAAGCAGGAAAAGGGACTGAGGTGAGAAGCAAAGAGAGAGAAGCAGCAGAGAGAGAAGGAGGAAGAAGACTAGCGCGGGCAGAAAGACACGAGAAGAAGCAGCCACTCTTGCTTCTCAGCCTTGGACTTGTACCAGGGACTTGGGGAACATGGAAGGAGACTCTTGAAAGAGACAGGGTCTGGATAAAAGACCTGTGAGGAGGCTGACAACAGCAGCCTTTATCCTGAGTTTGATTTTTCTCTTTTCTTTCCAGACTTGCCTGGTCCCTTGCGCCCTATGGGCACCTCTGGGTGCCCACCAGAAGGTGCCTTCAACTTGAGGCTGGCTCTTGGGCCTTAGCTGCCCTGCTTTGGGCTGACCCTGTCTGGCTGGGCATTTGCCCATGAGGGGATGGGTAACTCTGGGTGCTTGATTTGGAGAAAGATCTTTGTCTTTCTCTTCTCTCTATCATTGGAAACTATTCTTTGTCTTTCTCTTCTATCACACACCAATTGTATTAAAGTTCTTTTCCATGGAAGGCCTTACACACTAGAGTATGTTTTGTCTTGATGCAGCAGATGACAGAAGCCATTTAGACAGGCATGTTTGGGGGCCCTGGGGTGCCCCTCACCCTGCCCTATAACAGACTGAACCATAACTGGCTGACAGAAGCTATAAATAAGATTACAATACAGACCACAAACAGGTGAGAGGGCATTAAACACAAGGAAAGGAATGGGGATAGAGAAAAGGTAAGAGGTCTTCTGGGTCAATACTGAAACGACATAAAAGTAAATCTGGTTTTAAAATATAAATCTGATGTAAGTCACCTGTGTAGTGAAAGATGTGCTTTGTGATATATTATAGGCATTATCAAAATGAAGAAACGAAGATTATTGATGATCTCAGTGCCTCTGACAAGGACTTAGATTACGGAAGTGTCAAAAAGTTAACCCTCATTTATTAAATTTGTTAATAAATCTTCATTGATCACTTTCAGTAGGCTATGCTCTGTGACATGAACAGAACAAAGACACTGTCCCTCCAGAACTTACAGTCTGGTAGGAGAAGAGCTCTACCCACAGGCCCAGTATCAAAAATGTCTGTGAAAATAGCTAGCAAATTAAACTAAAAAAAAATTAACGTGAGGGACAACAAGACCTCAAAGACCAAACTATCAGAAGTGCCAACAATTTGAAACTGCATTCAGAAAGAAACCATGTCAACGCCAGCGCTAACTGCCTCAGTGTCCAGGGCAGAGACACAGAGATGAAACCAAAGAGCAAAGTGTTCAAAGATGTGCTCACAGCAAAGGCTCTGGAGCAGGCGGAGCGAAAGCATCAGGCAAGTGGCTTGTTTCTACCTACAGTCAATCAAAGAGTTCTTGTCACCCCAACACAGGGTCCCGTGGACAACAGAAAACCATCAGGTTGCAGAACGTGCGACTGGCCAGTTATAACACACGAAGTCGGTGTTTCATGTCCTCTGAGTCTACCTTGCACTTTCCTCCCTGGTATTTCCCACCATAATGAGTAGCAGTTGGGCTATCTTCACAGAAGCAGCAGAGGCAGTAGCGTGGGAAAAAAGCAGCGTGGAAAACGAAAAGGGCAAATGCCAGAAAAAGGTACTAGGCGTACACTGTTCCATAGAATAAAATGCCTCCGTCTACTGTTTATAGAGACGCAATGCAAACTATATGGAAATTTGCAAAGGGTCATACAATCCTTGCACAGTCTACAGATTTTCATATCCTTTGTTCTGACCTTAGAAAAGCCCAGGGCTCTGGGCAGCAAGACCTTAGCAGAGGCAGCCATGGGTTATTTCCAACTGCCTGGGCAGAATCCATGGGCAAGCAGGGAAGAAGGTTGCGCAAGGCTGAGATGCGATAGAAGTAGACCATCGACCTGCCACAGAATTCGGGCTGGTGCTTCCATCACGGAGGGGGAAGGGGTAATTTGGAGGTGAAAAACAAGGCGATGATGTTTTCTTGATCCAGTCCATCCACCTGGGTGTCAGTCTTAAAGAACAAGCTAAACACTATGGAGTTAAGAGTTGGCGCAGGTCACTGGGCTCCAGATACTATCTGGGAAAATAATTCATGAATTACCCTTAACGTTTTGTGTCAAATATTTTGTGATATGAGTCATTCTTTACTCCTTGGATCACTAGTACTTTCTTTATCTGAGCACACTTCCCTGCTGTGATATACAGGATGTGGAATTCTAGTACCGGGTTTCTTGGAAAACACAAAAGGACGAGTAACGAGCTAGAAAAACAGCTGACTTCTTGGTTAAGCTCCCTCCCAATGATACGTGTCATTAATGAAAATTGGTTTAAAAAACTTACAAAACTGTCTCCATTCTACCAATGCTGCCGTGGCACATGGTTTCCCTGCTGCTCACATAAGGCTCAACAATGCCTTTGAGGACAACAGGTGGCCCGTATCCGCCTGCTCCATCCTGAGACCAGGGTTGTCCTTTGGCACAAGACCGTGGGCACTGCTTATTTAACCTGTAAGTTGCTGTTCTCCACATTTCCGTGCCTGGAGAGTGACAGACTGGCCTCTATGATGGTCTCTATGATGTGCTAAACACCAAGCTGGAGTTGCACGTGCGCACATAAATATGCGTGCATACATGTGCTGCCTGAGTACTTTTAGAGCAGCTGTGACCGACCATCCATCCATTTGGAGCCAGCTCTCTGAATGCCTGGTTCCCCCTTTAATGACACCTCCCCTTCCCACCCTCCGACATTCCCAATTACACTGTCAATCAAACGGTAAAGTGGAGGGCAGGCTTCAGCCTCAAAGGAAACCCAGCCTCCAGTTAAAACTTCCCTAATTGGGGCGAGAGCACTGCTAAGCCCAGCACTGGACAGAAACAAAGGCTGGGAGGCAACCTCGACTGTAAATGCCATCCATCATCATGGAAAGATAAAGAACCTCTAAATTTAACCAGAGGGCACTTGCAACTACCCTGTGCCGTTGTGACACGTTGATAGATGGCCAGCCCTTTTAATTAGCTTCTCTTGTCTCCGCAGGTTTCCAGAGAACTGATAGAAACTTCCCCCTCCTACACCACCACTTGCCCTCCCGGGTAGGCAGGACTGGAGTGGCCCTGCCCTTGTGCTGTGACGGGCCACCTCTGGCATGGAGTCTGTGCACTGACCTTTCGCAGAAGGAAGCAGATGCGCTCAATATTCCTCAGCCGTTCCCTCTATCGGATGCACCGGAAAGAAAGGAAAGGGGAAGTCAGAGGATTTGCTGAGACAGCTTGAAAAGACCCCACTGTCATCTCCCAATAGTAGAGACAGAACCCCCAGAGACCCCTCCCACTACATGGCCTGCATGCTCCCACCACTGGCTTTACCTAACAAGAGTTTCTGTTTTTATCCCATTTAGCTTGTCATGGTTATTTGCTCTTAATAGAACTCTCCCGCAAACAGCGTGGGAGAGCCTCACTCTAGGCCTAACAGAAGCATCAGTTCTTTTTTCTGCAGGCAAAGTCTCTCTCAGCCTCTCTCACCAATATGACAGATGGTCAGGCTTAGAAGGGCACCACGTATGCTCGGAACGCCCTAAAGCCTGCAGTCAGCCCTCCAGGAAAGACACCCCTCTTGGGCCTCAAAGAGCATATGCGCCCCAGTAACATCTCAGGAAGGGAAATTCTCTGTCCGTGGTTTTGTTTTTCCAGTCAGTATATGTACAGGCAGCGATCTCCCCCTGCTAACTAGACACCAACAATGCCCCCAGGCTAAACTTTTCAAGAACCTGGAAGCCCATCTCCAGATGCCAAGGGACTGTGCCCGTGGCTGGGCAAGTGACACATATCACATACTGTCGCCTCCCCTCCCCCCAGGCGACTTCTCTGGACACAGCTGTGGCACCTCCGTGTGCTTCATTACCGAGCAATTTGTTGTTGCAGGAGTGGCGCTAATGAGATTCCTCGCAGATCTGGAGAAGACAGGTGGCTGGGACACTTCAATTTCCCTAATTGCATCATAAATGTAGTGATTCCTGAGCATCCTTTAAGCCCAGAGGGAAAAGCTCACATCGGACACACTAGTGTCGCATGAGTAGGCAGACAGACCCCATCCTCCTCAACACGTGTGCACACACATATGTGCACACACACAAACACACACCCGGAGCTGGGCATCGAGGCTGCCTAAATGAAAATAATGGGAAAAGATTGAGGTAGCAGGCACAAAAGACTAGTACGGGACATACCAGCTCCCTTCCCGCAAGCCAGGTCCTCAAAGGACATGTCTCATCACTTTAAAGTGATGTTGAACCTCCAGCTGCTAAGAAGGGAAAGAACCAACAAGAGAAACTAGGGGGAGAGCAGAGGATTATGCCTCCTTCCCCCCTCCCAGAAGGGGGTCCAGTCAGAGTGCCCAGCAATATTTGGAGCTTCAGTGGATCTTAAATCCAAAGAGCCAACACACCTAGTGCACACCTATTTAGAAATGCAGCATGCCAATCAGCATTCATGTGTAATGTAAATCCTTCCAGGGCTGGAGTTATCAACCAATAGAGCAACTTTTTCAAGCAACCTGATCCTGAAATGATACTTGGGGATCTCTATAGAGGCCTAAAGAGCTTGAGGATGAATAAATGAGGCATCCAAAACATTTAACTTCCTGCCAGAGAATGACATCATAAAACCTAGGAAAATCTAATACTCTTTCATTTAGGATTTTTATAGACTTTCTTAAATCTCAGTCAAGACTCCTTTCTTTAGGAGCTTCAGTCTACCTCTGAGGTTTCTGGGCTCCTTAATTAATTCATTAACTAATTAGCAACGTAGTCTTAATAGAAGTAAAAATTGAAACCCAGCTTCTATACACACAACTTTACCTTAATACGCATTCATTCTTTCATCAATAAATAGTACTTGAGCACCTACTGTGTGTAGGTCCCTGAAGTTCCCTGTGGAGCTTATTAGTGCTAGTTTTTCTTGTTTTATCTGAACTATGGAGCTTGCTGTGGTGCGAGGGAAACAGGTTCATAAAAATGCCCATGAGTTTATTAATCCCCAGTAAGCTGGTACTGAGTTTGTATGATGGAACTTAGTGACAGGACAAATTTCTTCACTGGCATTTTCCCTGAGATATAGGAAGGTTCTGGGCAGTCTAAGGATGCTACTTCCTAGTTTGACGCTAGACAACCAAGGGGGAATGGAAACAGTCTGGACTTCCCCAGCACCCTAGACTAGGGCACCGTGGTGCACCTGGTAGACACTGACAAGCCAGGTGTGTGATGTTGGTGCCAAAGATAAAAACATCCAGAAAGGTATGAGACCCTGAGTGAATCTTTTCAGGCCCAGCAGAGTTAAGTTATCACAGGTGGGGAGTGAGGCTGACAGATGGAAACAAAATGGATTTAGTAAGTTTCACAAAATATAGTTAATATTTGAGTGAATCTTAGAGATTCGTTCAACTTGCAAGAAAATTCTACTTTATACAGTTGACGATGAAAGGGTTTGGCTCTATTTCATAGACTCAGAGTGTGATGCCAAAAGGATGATAGAATCAGGCATTACAAAATCAAGTCTCTTAGAGACAACACAGAGTAGGTGGCAAGAACACGGGCTTCGGTGACAGGCAGAGCTGGCTTCCAGTCCTCACCTCACCACTCATGAGTCCTTGGATCAGAGCCTCTAAACTGGGTAAACCATGCCTGTCTGGCAGAGCTGCTGTGAGAAATACAGATGATAGATATATAAAGTTCCTGGCATGTAATAAAACTTCAAAAAAAATGGCAACTTCAGTAATAATCCTCTACAGAAGGGCAGGCTGAAGCCTGGTCCCACCACCTGGTCTTCTGGAACCGCCTTATGTGTGTATCCTTCAGGGGGCCAGCGGCGAAGAACAGACCTTTGTTCCTATTACTGAAGAACGATGGCTAAGCCTTCCAGGTCAACATGGCATCATGCTGGTAGAGCTTGATGTTCTCTCTACAATTTCTGAATAAAAGTATCAACAGAACTACTCAAATAACAACTTGTCTTAGCACTGAAATTCGTGGCCCGGATGGCACTTCAGCTAGACCCAGGACCAGTGGGTGCAGGAGAGACACCTGGAACGGATCATGCTCCGCCCTTTGGACACGGCAGAACTTGTCTGGAAAAGTGTGGAAAACACTGTCCACACACAATTGGCCCCTGGTTCTGGGTGCAAACACAGCCCCAATCAACAGAAGCGATGCCGTCTTCCTCTTCCAGCATTGGACGTCTTCTACAGCCACTCCCAGACACCCGGAGTGTTAAATGGGACAGGCACACCATCTGACAAGCAAAAGGGAGCACCAGGCTTGGAGCAGCATGTGCTGGGGGCAGGGAGTCTTTCACCTGTGCAGCCAGACCAAAATCAGCAGACTGGCAGAGTCCACAGTGGCAGGAAAACTGACCTCAGACACACAGCCCCTTCCTGCGGGATGGGGATGGGGATGGAGCTTTGAACATAAATCACCCTGCAGCCTCCCTCAGAATGAAGCCCAGAATGGGACAACCACTAACAACGCTCCTTCAACGACATCTGCCATCGTGGATGGAGCCTCTCTCCTTGTTCAATACAGATAATAGCAAAACAACAACCAAAATACCATTGAAATGAGGATTTAACAGTCACAGCACCTAGATTAATGGGACTAGCATATGACTTGCAAGATCAATTTTGACCTTAGCAGACCTTGAGAGGGAGAAGTCTCAACAACCTTGAGTTAGGCATGGGGGTACAGTTGGCCCCCCACTCATTGAAACCATGCCGCAGACAGGCCCAGGCAACCCTGCCATCACCAGCACTTTTTTTTTATTAAAATATTTTAAAATTTATATATACTTGCCATTAATTGTAATCCCCATGTATTCCCCATCACCATCTCACTAGCATCACCAGCACTTTATACTCACCGCGTGAACAGGGTTGCACTGGTCTATGGGGCTCTTAAAGTCTGTCCTTAGTTCATCAAAGGCAATTATCTGAAACAGAAAACACAGAATCAAATGTTAGTGCAAAGGGGAGTGGACACACAGGGCCAAGCGCTTCCTATTGAAATCACGGGAGGTGGGGAGAGGGGATGGAGGACACAGGACTGGCCGGGCACTGGCTGCTGCCCAAGTCAGTAATGGGCCCTTGGAAGAGATTGTACTCAGCAGTCTACTCCCTGTGCATGCTTTACAAATCCCCCCAATGCCATTGTTTAAGCACCTTGCGATTAGCGAAAGCAGAAAACCCTACAGTGGTGAGGGTAGGTTGGGTTTGGATAAAGGCATGAAAGTTTAAAACTTCAATCAAGCCCTGCAGCCTCTCTCCTTCCAGGAAGGGATAAAGAATATTTGGATTGTTGTTTCCTGTTTTGACCATTATGAATAAAACTGCCATCAAATTTGCATAATGACTTTTGTCTAAATATAAGTCTTTGATTCTCTTGAGTAAGCAAGAGAGAATGGCTTGTTCATGCAGCAAGTGTATGTTGGACTTTGGAAACCAAGAAACTGTTTTTCCAAACTGACAAGACCATTTTGCATTCCCACAGTGATGTACGAGCGTGCCAGTCACTCCCTGTCCTTCCCAAACTTCGTCTCTCTAGTCGAATTTTTTTAATTCTAGACATTCCAAAGATGTGTGGTGGCATCTCATTGTAGTTCTAGTTTACATTTCAGTAACTAATGATGCGGAGTATCTTTTCACAGACTTAATTGCCATCTGTGTATCTTCTTTGGGGAAGCGCATGTTCAAATCATTTGCCCATCTTTTTGTTGTTGTTAATTTAGCTGTTTTGTTACTGAAGACTTCTGAGATTTCTTTATATATTTTGGTACATCTTCTTTGTCAGATATGTACTTTGCAAATATTTTCTTCTATTCTGCAGCTTAGTTCTTCATTTTTAGCAGTATGTTTCTCAAAGAAAATGTTTTCTCTTTCATTCTGACATGTCAGTTTATCCAATTTACCAGTTTTTCTTTCATTGATTGTACTTTTAGTGCTGGACCTAAGAATCCTTTTGTATCTAAGAATTCCTGAGCTCCAGCGAAATAAGTCAGAAGGCAAAAGAAAAATACCGGATGGTTTCACTCCTAGGAGGAATATAAGGGAACCAAATAAGCGACCAAGGAAAAGAATATTAACAACAACAAAAAAACACAACACAACAAAAACAAAAAGAAAAGGACAAATCGGAAACACTTTGTGTGTTTGTGGGAGGGAATGGGATGAAGGCAGGCCGAGCACAAGGGACTGAGGTGACGGTGCACGGGTGACATGGTGGTGGGAAACCCATGGGACCACAATTGATGTCAAATATATATAAGTAAAGAAAAAGAGAAATAATTAATGTTTTTTTAAAAAATTCCTGAGCTCATTAGATTTTCACCTATGTGTTTTCTAAAACGTGTTCTTTATGGGGAGTTTTAAACTAGAAATTCAAATTTTTTCAAAGATTTAGAGCAAGAGATGCTATCAACAAGACAGCGACAGAAGAGGTTCCTTGCCTCACTCCTAAGAAGAACAGCTAACCACCACAGGGTGCCACACCGAGAGCTTGGGGTGAGAATGAACACCCCGTGCACCTCAGAGACCAGCACAGACTGCACAGAGGGGACAAAGAAGAGCTTTGCGCCTCACTGGACAGGAAGCGTGTGGAGAGAAATGCATGGAAGGGAGGGGGACACAGAGTGGGCCACTGGCCCAGCCAGGGCTCTGGGGCACTTTGAGGCCTGTCCCTGCCACCGCTAGGCTCAAGAACAGTGTCACAGCCAAGGTGACACGCAAACTAACCATCACAAACCCTCAAAGCCAGGGGCTGGTTCTGGGCAGTGCTGGACCCAGGCCATGGGGCACGGTGAGAGAACTGTGATAGAGTGATGGTCCCTTTCTCAGTTGGGAAACGTCGTGAATCTTGGGATCTGTCAAAAACTCATCTTAAAATAAGAAAGCGGCCTTAAAATAACCTGGAAAAGGTGTGCGATACAGTCTTCTCCGCTTAGGGATGATGAGCCTAAGGACCAGAGAAGAAAAAAGACTTGTCTGTGCCCTCTCTCCCACGGCACCAACAGGGGAGTTCATCACATCACATCACTGTGGCTATTATCACCACGCAGGTATCCAGGTCCCACCCTGGCTCATGACTGTTCTCCCCTCCCTGACCCCAGCACTGTCACTAGCACCCCACAGCCTGAATGCAGTGGAACCCGGCCACTCTGCGGGCAGAGGGAGCGGGAAAGTAGAGGTAGGAGCCAAAGGCAGAGCCACTCTGAGGACACAGGTGGGTGAGCGAGCAGCAGGGCTCCTCCTGTCACAAGTAGGACTGAGCTTCGGGTTGCTGGAAAGGACGCCAGCAGGTGAGCCGGCAACGGAGACCTCAGCTCCCCTGATGCAGTCCCCGGGCCTGAATGATGAGTACAAACTGGGGAACGGAGGACACAGCTTATTTGTGGTTGTGCCAGAATTTGCAGACATAGCTGGTTCTGACATTGCTTCCCTGGTCCCTGTCTAGTTAACAGAAAACAAAGATGCCCAGAGCCAAGCACATCTGGGATGCAAGCCAAGTGAGCAGGAGACCAGGCAGGCCAGCCAACCTGCTCCCATCGACACTCAGCAGAATCGCCTGGCTCCAGCCAGCCGCCATCCCTGCCCGGCTAAAATCCAGAGAGGAGAGAGTGATGAGAAGTTCCGGTCATTCTGCTCCCATGTCACAGGGGAGGCAGCCACGCTGAAGAACACAAGCAATGAGGCAGGGTTGGCAGCCTGCAGCATTCCGGGACCTTCCTGGTCCCACTCAGCCTGGCCAAAGTCCCCTAACTCATCCAGCTCACCCCTACTATGGCCCAACATGTCAAGCAAGTGAGGAACCACAGAGCCTGCCCTAGGTGACTATCTCCAGAACCTTCCATCTCCATTCCACCAAACTCATCCTTGCTCTAGCATCCTAGGTCCTCAAACATGAGACTTCAGGGGCAATTTATGGCTCAGTTTGGTGACCCTCCAGACAACCTTTTGGGCCCTTGACCTTCAATCTCCCACCTAACTCTTGTAACCACTCCTTCTTTAGGTTCCAATGTCCTCTTTCCTTTGGCAGCAAGTAAGTCCTCCAATTCCTAGCCCACCCCACAGTCAGGGCCAAGCTCTGGCGGTCTGGGGTGTGCATGCCAAGATTGAGTCTAGATGTGCAGCAGGAAGGCTCCCACACACCAAAGCATCTCCCACGAAGACCCACAGTGATGGGATCTCATCCCTAAGATACTTACTGAGCATCTACTAGGCACTGTTCGGAGCAGGAGATACTTACAAAAAGCACAGCAGGAGAGAAGCTGGCCTTTACCAATGACAAAGATTCTCCTTCTCCCATCTTAAGTTAGGCTCCCAGGAAGCCTCTTCTCAACTTGTCTCCACCTTGGGCTTCCTTGTCCATTCCGGCAGAGTCTAGTTCTACCAGGAATCCTGTTAAGTTGATTTAGAGAGAATTCCCCACCCTTGCTATCTGATACATCCTGCAAGAATCCTACTTAGCCAATTCGGTAAGAAGCTCCTTTCCTTGCTACCCTCTTAGTAATTTTCATCCAACAGTCCCTTAACCCAGCATCTTGGCTCTAAATCCCCACATATCCCCGCTGAATTCAGAATTGAGCCCTCTGTCTCTCCCATTGCAATAATCTTGAATAAAGTCTTTAGAATAATTGTTTTCTTTAACACCAATCTCTATTCATTCTCTTCTTTCTGAAAAAGCAACACCCTCTGGGAGTAGGAGCCCATCAAGCATTGATTATTCTGAATATGTGAATTCTTTAATTAAAGTTGGAAAGTATATTTAAAAGGTACAGAATTCCCAGCTCTGGACCTAAACTTAAATTTTAAAAATTTTTTTAATGTCTATTGAGGTGACATTGGCTTTAGGGTACAGGCTTACACCTTTACAATGTATGCTATCACACCACACCCACGACCAAAGCGCCAACAATCTCCCACCATAGTCCTCTGAGTCTCCTTCCTTCTACAACTCTTCCTCTTCCCCTTCCCCCCAAGTACACACACTTTTCTCCCCCCCACTTCTGGTAGCTTCAGTTCTGTAGTCAGATTTCTAAGTTTCGTTTTGGGTTTTGACTGTTTCTTTGTTCTGTTATTGTTCCATATTATTAACATTATTAGTAAAACCATCCGGTATATATCTTTCTCCTTCTGGCCCTTTTCACTTAGCATGATCCCCACCAGTTCCATCCATATTACTGCATATGGCACGATCTCATCTTTTTTCTTTTGTTGAGTAGTACTCCACTGCATGCACATGCCACATCTTCTTGGTCCATTCATATCTGTCCTTGGGCATTAAAGTTGTTTCCATAGCTTGGTTATTGTAAATAGTACTGCAATGAACACAGATGTGCATATATCCTTTGAGTTAGTGTTTTTGTATACGTGGGTTAGCTACCTAGGAGTGGAACTGCTGGATCACATGGTAGAGCTACTTTTGATGTTCTGAAGAGCCTTCACACTGTTTTCCATAGGAGCCGGACCAGTCTACATTCCCACCAACAGTGCAGGGTCCTTTGCCCCCCCACCTTCATCAGTCCTTGTGGCCCTGCTCTTATTGATCGAAGGTCTTCTCACCTGCGTGAGGCGATATCTCATTGCGGCTTTGATTTGCATTTTCCGATAATAAGTGATGACGCGCATTTTTTCATTTGCACGTTAGCCATCTGCATATCTACCGTGGAGAATAAGCTTAAAATTTTAAACGTCAGTGGTAGGTTGTTTTTTGTCTGTCTTGAGATCCTCACTGGCAGAGGATGAATTAACCAACTATCTGGTTCACAGTACATTATCATCATTGATCTAGGAACTCCCTCATTTTATTTATTTATTTATTCATTTATTTCCTTTGATCTCATTAGCCCTTTCCCTCCATACTCAGCAATTATAGGTTCATGTTTAATATGTATCTTCCCCTTTGTCCTGTTCCTACAAAATGATGTGTACTGCTATTTGCATGCATATATTCTTAATTTACATAACCCCTGTCTCATTCTCTGTCTTACCTTTCTCACTCAGTCATCGATCTATAGGGCTCCATAGGGGTAGCCCTACATTTGCCTGGCTGTGCTCCCAATGAGACACACACTGATTTCACTCGTCACCTCAAATCGCTACAAAAGCTGCATGCACATTCCCTCAGGGACTGAGGCAGCAATTTCTTTGGGATTGATGCCTAAAAGAGGAACTGCTGGGTCAGGTGATTTATGCTGTTTTTTTAATTGGACAAAGTAGTTCCTGACTACCCTTCAAAACAGCTGCACTTCCCCATTAGGCCACAGACTTGGCACCCCACATCCCCATGAACACTGGGCAGCACCCAGCTTTTTAGCTCTTGCAGTTTAATTGGTTTAAAGTGATCTTTTGTTGTATTTCTTGCATTTCTCCAGCAACACTGCAGCCTCTCTCCATCTACTGGCCTTTTGTGTTTATTTTTCTGTAAATCATCTGCTTACTTTGTCCATTTTTCTATAAGATTATCACCTTTGGGTTTTGTTTTTTATTTTTCACTTGTTCCTGGGTTTTAGACATATTGGATACTTCCTCTTACCTGCCACCTGCTCATTAACTCTCTGGTGTCCTTCACTGAGTGGAAATCAGTCAAGTTTTGTCTCATGTCTATACTATTTGAAGATTAGTTTAAGAAATGCTTTCTTATCCCTAAAACCCAAAAATAGACTCTCACATTATTTTCTATTTTCTTTATGAAATTCTAGGTCGCTAGTCCTTTCCCAGCCTCCAAAATAGTATCTGGGTTTGTGCCAGACCAACTCAAGGAATGAGTTGGTTTACTCTGTTAATATGTAATGGGCACTTACTTGTGTTAGCCACTGCACTCGGGGCTGCAGCTCGAAGCCAGAACAAGTCCCTCAACTACCGAAAGAAGTGGAGCCACAGCTCCATATGACAAGAAACAAGTGGATGGAGGAAAGGGTAGCCCTAAATAAAAGGAATGAAACTTCAACTTGCAAACTGCCTGGAAGAGACCTAATGTCAACAGGCAAAGGTAAATCATATACAAATCTGGCCAAGTGACTATGCAAATATTTGGGTGGCCCAAGAATAGCCCTGAGAAGATTATCATGGGACCTTTAATTTCTTTTCATAGTCTAGAGGGATTTGGACTTTAATGTTGGCTTTACCACTCAAGTCTTCAAAATCAAATGTGGAAACAACCACAAAGAAAAAGGTGATCAGATGCACTCAGCTCAGCTTCCATAGTGCACCCAAAGGCAGACTCCTGCCTGTAAAGTCATTTTCTGGGGCCCATTCACACAAATCCTGCACAAACCCATGAATGAGTTCGGCACCCTAAAACTGAATTGCAGTTTTCTGCAGAAACCTCCCTGGGCTGCTGAGACCCTGGCAGCAGTGCCTGCAGGGAGACACGCCCCACGTAGGACACCTTCATACTTTGCCTCTTAAGGTTTCTTAAATACACAGATTTTCCTTCACTCCAATGTGAGTTGTACTGGAGAGTCCCCATGCACCCCCCAAATTCCTCTCCACCCTTCTCTAGCCCTTCTCCACCTGACTCTGGGCTCAGGGAGAGTGACCCCCCAAGAATGTGCCTTCTGGCCTTCCCTCTGGCTACCCATTATCAGAAACCAATAGGGAGAACCAACAGAAAACCATGAGGTCCTGGTGGGGTTCTTACTCCCTAAATCCCTCGCCAGCCACTAGACTGTGCTTGCCAGGATCTCTGCACCTCCACATGAGACCACAGCTCCATCAGGACATGCTCCCCGCTGTGGCCTTCAGATGTTCAGCTGGTAATTGCCCGCCCCTTTGATAAACTCTGGTGCTAAATCTCCATTCCTAGAGGTTTCTAACTCTGCCTCCTCCTCTGCAAACGTCCTCGCATTAAACTACCCCACTCAGATGTGCATGTGCCTCTTCCTGGGCCCCCAGCTGGTACAGGAGTCAATGAGAGACCTTTCCCAAAAAAATTTAAATAAATATTCAGAACATGATTCAGCACATGAAGAGATGATCAAGTCATCAATATTCCACACCACAGAAAAAGGAATTATTTTGGTCCGGAAAATCTTCAAAGCAAGTACTTTGGTTACTAGTTGCTCCAGTTGCTCTCAGCAGAGATTTGTGTTGTTCTTAAATCTCAGAAACGAGCCTGCAGAATATCTGGCTTAACAATATAGCCGCCTAATGAATTCTCCGGGATGAATTATTTGCAAAGTTTGTCCCTAAGCAACTAAAGGAAGTGAGCTGCGATGTGGACTTATTGACTACGACCAATTAAGTCAGCAGGGCATCTGCTGATGCTGGTTGAGAACTAGGTTTCAGACAATGGCAAAAATAAGTGTCTATTGGACTTTTAGCTTATTATCAAAGGGAAAAAAAGGAGGGGAAATGTAGCAACAGCATATAGAAGATCTCTTTAATTTAAAACAAATTCTATAGCAAGACGGTATAAATCTAGATGATCCAAAGGCAACATCCTATCTTTAAACTTAGGTTATAAAAGGAAAAGGGGTTAGAACACAGCTGCTTTACTTTGTTCCCCCTGGAGTCCATACTAACCTGCAACAATATTAGAAAGTAACAGAAGTCAGAGTTTATACTGAGTTCATACAGCTTGACCCCTCACAAAGTAAAAATGAAAGAGAGTTTGCAAGCGGTCATATTTTCTTTAACTGATGTCTTCATTGAAAGAAGGGTACAAAAGAAATCAATAAAAATGCAGAAATAAAATTCAATAGTTCCTCATATAAAATGCTGATCTGAGAAATACAGACCCATTTGAGGGGGAAAAATATGAAATGTAGATGAAGTATTTAATCAAAGTTGTTTTTAGTGACTAAGTTCTCCCAGATTGAAACATGATTAGCTAACAAATGAGTTAGAAGGAAAAAGGAACCTAATCAATAATTTATCTTGGTTGCTCACTCAACTGGGCTGGTACAAATTGTTTTCCTCTCCTCAATTTCCCTCACCATTAGTGAACAAGGAGAGTGAGCCTGCTTTGGCCTCGGTACCACCACCTTTTTCCTCTCAACCGTCATCAGAGGTGCTGAGACCCTGCTCTGGAAGGCCGGGCAGTGAACACAAGCCCTGTGTCCTCAGCAGAGTCAGGGAGCACGTTGGAGCCCACACCCCACTGGCTGGTGCAGACTGGGATTCAGTTTTGCATCCCTGGGCTTAGTTTCTGGAAGACCAGAGAACAGCCCCCATGGGACACCTCAGCTGTCTCCCTGTGTTCTGCTCCCCCTTTGATGATGTGGTTTATACAACCAAGCTCCTCCCTCAGTCACCCTGCCAAGTACAGGATGTGCTCACTGAAACAGGACATGCCTTCGGGGACTGTGACACTGCTTAGCCCTTGTCTACTCGTCTCCCAGGAGCCTCAAGTCCTTTCTCCTCTCCCTACACCTTTTCCTCCTATACCAAGCAACCAGCTGAGTCCAGCAGACTACAAATTGACTGATTACCTGGATTAGACACTTGAGCCAGCCACCTCCTAGTGGGGGATTGTGCCTGCTAAATTTATCCAACCTGGTGACTCTTATATATAGGCCACCCAAGCTTATTCCCCCATTCTGTGTCTAGTCCCAGTACAAGCATGTCAACGTTACTCCACATCTTCTTGTTGATCTGCGTCAAAACACACACCATCTGCTTGTTCCCATCGGGTCAAGCCTCCAGCTTTAAGCAACACCCAAGGAGCAGAAGTCAAGGTGAGGGCATAGGCCAATTATCTGCTCCCCCCTCCCAACACCCAGAAATTACAGGTCAAATTTCCAAGCCATGCTACTTCCTGTTCAGCAAGAGCATCCAACAGGCTAATAACTTTATGAAAGTGTCTCAACCTCACTGATAGGCTAGAGTAACAATCGAAGCCTATAAGATGGAAAAGAAAAATTATGATAAATAAACTGATGTCAGGGAAACAGTAAAAAAGAAGCCTCACTGCTGGTGAAAATATAAACTGATGCTGCCTTTGCAGAACAATGTGTTAGTACCTCCTGTTAGGGGAAATATTCATATCCTTCACAGCGATCCCCTTCTGGGGATCATTGAAATAAAGACATCACTGGATACGTGTAGATGTTAAAGCATTGTTTGAGAAGGAAAAAATAAAAACCAGAAATATAGGAAGTGCCCATCAAGAAAGAATGACTGGTAAGCCACGGTGCATCAACCTGCAGCAGATTATGCGGCTGAGTTAGATCTAGACCAGTGAACGCACAGTGCCTTGGGCTGTTATTCAGGGTGAAAAAAGCAGGAGGCAGAACAATTTAAAACACCTGAGAAAAGCGTTTGTGTTTCTCTACGATTGCATGACCATGAAGGATGGCCACCAGGCCGTCAACACTGGTGAGCCTGAACATGGAGGGGACAGTGACAAAATGAGAGCCCCAAAGCCGAAGGGACTAGCACAAGAAAGCAACAAATGCAAGACTTTTAAAAAACAGAATGTATGGTGTAAGCCCATTGGCAAAATTGTGCAGCTATAGATCCACAGAGATATCTGAAAGTACAGTCACAGGGGCACTCACAAAAACATCACCATGGGGTAGTTCTGTCACACCATTCCGGTACTGTTTGCATTTGTACAAGAAGCGTGAATTGTTCGCGTAATAAGAAAATACCTCCCAAAGCTATTTTGCTGTTTTTTATTGATCTCCTGTATATCCTACTCTGTTGTCACTCCACACTCAGTACCCCTGACTAATAAGCCCCATCATTATATTAACATACATTAACATAATCATCGTTAGTGCGAGTCCATGTTTGACATGAGGGTTCACTCTCGGGTTGCACGTTCTATGGATCTGGACAAATGTACAAGTCTATGTATGGATGTGACATTTGCACAAATGTTATAATGACCGTCATCATAATACACAGTAGAGTTTCTTTTTTTATTGAATTTAGTTTTATTCTTAATCTTTTATTTGTACTAGAATCTCTCATTTTTATGTAAATTTTTTCACAAATGACAAAACATGACCATCTTACATACTTCTGTGCAGTTCTCCTTCCTAACAAACTTATTAACATATAATTCACATACCATACATGTCAGCCTTTAGTGTGTGCATTTCAATGACTTCGTACGTTCTCAGAGGTGTATATCCACCACCACCATAATGACTTTTTTTTTTGCATAGAATAACTGGGGTGTAGGCCAGAGGTGCTGTTAGGGGGTGGGGGTGGTAAGAGGACTCACAGAGACCACATTGGGAGTAGAACAAGCAGATTTCACAGTAGAGTTTCTTGCCCTAAAAATCCTGTGCTCTCTGTTAACCCCTCCCACCTCACCAAACCCCAGCACCCACTGATCTCTGTCTCCACAATTTTGCTTTTCCAGAACATCATACAGTTGGCGTCTGCAGCCTTTTCAAATTCCACTGAGTAACACCACTTAAGTTTCCTCCACGTCTTTTCATGACTTGATAGCTTATTCCTTTCTCATTGTTAGTTTTCCTATCTTTCAGTGCTTCACTTTCTCCTAGGGACTCTGCGCCCATTCTCTGTTCTGGTTCTGTCATAGACTTTCAGTCTCGGGTAATATCCACTACGGCCCTGGCTACAGAGTGCCTGGTCCCTGCCTGTGCCTGCCTAGCCAACATCTGCCCGCCCCTAGTGTGGGGGTGGAGAGTCTGAGAAGAGATTGGACTTTGCTGTTTCACCTCAACACTCCCCACTCAAAGCTACACTCCATGGAAAGGCAGACTTCTTCAGAACTCTGCCAAAGGCATCCTGACCATTTGAATGAATCCCTCCACCCTTCTCCTCTGCACCTCTCAAAATGCTTAGACATTACAAATGCTACCTCTCCACAATGCCCCCAATCAGATGTGGACTTGATTTGAAACTCCATGGTAGACATCTGCCTTATTTATAGTTATTATCATCTTAGACTTTAAGATCCCTGAGCACTGGGCCTTTGTCTTACTTTCATATCCCCTCTAAGTCCAGGCACACTGAGTGACAAATTGGTGTTTAATAATATGAATAGAATTAAATGCAATTGGCTTCCCTAAAGAGTTTCTGAGCACAGGGCCAAAAATATCCTCCATATTGCCAAGGGCAAGAAATTCTCTGATTTATGAATTAAACATAGTCCACACTTCTCTTTTGCATCTCCCCTGTGGCTTCCTACCCACAGGCCAGTTCAGTCCTTATTAACGCCTATGATGGCTGGGGACAGAGAATATGCTGCAGCATAAATTTGAGAATGGGAGGGAGCACTGGGGAGTGGTAGAAATAATAATAATTTTTTAAAAAAGACTGGATTTTCATGTGCTTTTCTTTAGCTATTTCTGATAGGATAGAATCAAACATCTGCTGATGGGCCTCCCTGGTGGTGCAAGGGGTTGGGTGCTGCACTGTGGGGCTTCTGCAGCCACTACAGCATGGTTTCAATCCCCGGCCAGGGAGGGGACCCACATGGCACAGCAGACCTCTCCTGCCTGGCCTGCTGCTCCCCTCAGAAGTGTATTTCAGTCAATCTGCCTGTTCTGCTCCCCACTCTGTCTCTGGACAGAGACACCCCCTCCCTCTCACCCCCTCCCTCTGCACCTCTGGCCTCTTGTATACATAAATAAATAAATAAAATCTTTTTAAAAAGAAATAGACATCTGCTGGTCATAGCAGTTGCTGTAACAGGAACTTCCAGACTGAGACAGCAGCATGTGTCATGCCCTGCATCGGACCAGGACCTAAACTGCACTCCCTTTGGAAGTAGATACATCAGCAGCACAGAGGCCACGTCAGGTTTGCATTTATAGGTGAGCTGCACAACCAAACTTCAAAGCAGTTGGAAACACTTAACACTGCTGGCTTGGCATTCTCCATGTTCAGACCTTCTCCATGTTAAGTCCCATTAACACCAGCAGGGCGCTGAGCAAAGGAGCAAGTGCAAGAGGTCACACCAACACCTTGTCCCTTCTTTTTGGGTTTCCCTTCTAGAGCTGGGTCAGGCACCCCGGGGGCCTGCGTCCCCACAACAGCACCCAGCAATGACCAGACACCAGACAAAGCAAGCCCCACAGGAGAGGAGAGGGGAGACCCAAGGAAGCAGAGCAGAGGCAGGGCAGAGGAAGAAAAGGACAGAGGGAAAGAGAAAAGAATGAAATGCAGAGGGGAGGACCTCCCTGGTGGCCCAGTGGGTTAAGCAATTCACTAAGAGGCAAACCACAGCCACTGCAGCACAAGTTCGATCCCTGCCACTGACCAGGGAGGGGACCCACATGGCACAGCAGACCTCTCCTGCCTCACCCACTGCTCCCCTCAGCAGTGTGTTTTGGTCAGTCTGTCTGTTCTGCTCCCCACTCTGTCTGGTGAATCCTCTCACCCCCCTGGACTCTGGCCTGTACCCCAGCTCATGTATGCATAGATAAATCTTTAAAAATAATAAAAAATAATAAAAAGAAAAAAATACAGAGGGGAGACACAGAAAGTAAATGTCAGCTTTTCCCTTAAAGGGAAAGAGTCATTTCATACTTCAGTGCCACAGTGGTGAGACAGCCACTGCCTTCCCCTAAGCTCCCCTCAGAGGCCTTCTGACATGTCCCCCATCTGTCCTAGTCAGCCCGCAGAGACTGAACCACTGCCCAGTGGGGTCTGCTAGAAATACAGGCGCAGTCTCTACTATCCTGCACCCCCACCTCAGATGTGTGAGCTCTGGGTTGCCGCTGCCTAAGCACCTGCTGCTTACACAAATTTTCAGGGCTGGGGTTTCTCAGACCTTTGTGATGGAGGCTTAGCTGTGTGCAAAACCTCAGCCCTCTAGTGGCCACGGATGAGCATTACAGTTCCGTAGAGGCAGGTCGGGAGTCGGGGGACTGGGTGTCCAACTGCAGGCAAAGCTGCTCAGATCAATCAAGGGCCTCCTGAATCATACGGAGCAGCAGCCAGCAGAAACTCCACTAAAAATGATGCAAATACAGGTAAGTGGATGAGGGTTATTAGGATGCTTTTTCCCTCCCTAGAATTGTAGAATTTGCTTCAATTCAACAAATACGTCCGGTATGTCAGGCAAAATGTTAGCGCCAAAGGGTCTTCAGACGACATCAGTTCAGCCCCAGTCGCTGGGTTTCTATAATTTATCTCCATAGCTACCACCCTGGATGTGAAAATTTCCAGCAGAGACATTTACAGACTTCACACATTCACTCACCGAGCACACGTTGAGGGCCTGCTGTGTGTGTGTGCGGGGGGTGGGGGGGGCAGCACTAGCTACTGGGGCAATGACTAAATACAAGGCCGACTGAGGTCCCGGTTTCATGGACTTTGCATTTAAGAGGTCCCCAGAGTCACTCAGGCTCTACCACAGTTCCAACAGCCCACGAGATGGGCCAGGGTTGCCGCCAACACCCACCTCCCAGACTTGGGAGACACTGGAGTCACCTGGTGTGGCCTGGGCTTTGTCCCCAGCGCCCTGAGGCTCCTCGGCCCTCATTAAGATGGGCCCTCCCCTCACTGACCAAGCCCCCTCACCCGGTCTTGCCTTCAGGACTCAGTGTCCTGCCTGCTCACGCCAGTCAAGCTGGCAAGTATGGTTACATTTAACATCTTACTGCATGTCCGCCAATGCCGTAAGCGTAGATGAGTCTCCACGCAGATGTGCCTGGAACCAATGTCCAAAAGATACTGCAAATCAGACGTCCTGTGGACACCGTGACCAACACACTGAAGGCAACTGCTTATGTTACATCTCTTTTCTCCAACAGTCTGCTGTCACCTTTAGGTCAGGCCTTGCTGCATTCTTCCTTAAAAACCCCAAGGCTGGGACCTCCCTGGTGGTGCAAGGGTTAAGCACCACACAATGAGGTATCTGCAACCACTGCAGCATGAGTTCGATCCCCAGCCAGGGAGGGGACCCATATGGTGCAGGAGACCTCTCCTGCCTCACCCGCTGCTCCCCTCAGCAGTGCATTTCAGTCAATCTGTTCTGCTCCCTGCTCTGTCTCTGATGAATCCTCACACCTCTGGCCTGTGCCCCAGTTCTTGTATGCATAAATCAATGAATCTTTAAAAAAAAACAAAACAAAAAAACAACCCAAAGCTCAGATGCGTCTAAGGACAGGAAAATAAGAGCTAAAACTAAAATGTAGGCTCCACGTGTGCCTTCGGCCACAAGACCCCAGGAGGCCTATCAATGCGTCCATACTGCCAGTCACAGCTGCTTCACAGTTAGCAGTCAGGGCCCTTTGGGAGCCTCAGGAGAGGACCACATCTTGACTTCATGTTCAGCTCCAGTAACAAGCTGTTTGGAGAGCTCTCTCAGGACAGCTCATAACTCAGAGCAGCATCGGCTCTGTGTTCCAACTTCTACCTGATCCAGCCTCTTACCTCACAGAATCAGGCTTTTATCCTTTGACGGAGGCCCTAGCCATCTTTGCATTTCCATTCATCAGAACTATTCTGACACAGGTACAGTTCTCCAACTATGAAACACCAATCTTTAAAAAAAAAAAAATCAGGCCACCCTGGTGGCACAGCAGGTTGAGCGCCACACTGTGAAGCTTCTGCTGCACAGCAGCACAAGTTTGATCCCTGGCCAGGGAGGGGACCCACATGGCACAGCAGACCTGCCTCGCCCACTGCTCCCCTCAGCAGTGTATTTCAGTTGATCTGCGTGTTCTGCTCCCCAGTCATCCTCTCACCACCCCCCACACCTCTAGCCTGTACCCCAGTTCTTGTATGCATAAATAAATGCATCTTTAAAAAAGAATCTTATCATCCAGTTCCTCTCCTCCTCCTGCAACAGGTCTGACACAGCAGAGAGGAGGTACCCGAGGGTACAGAGTGATGCTCCAGGGTCAGGCTGCTTTGACTCAAGTTCATGGCTAGATAAGTAGGTTGTCAGTTGTGAGACTGTGGCAGGAGCGACCTTTCTGTGCCTCCATCTCCTCATCTGAAAAACGAAGATAATAACAGAATCTGCATAAGAAGACACTGCGAGGATTAAATGAGTTTCTGCAGTTAGAGGAGTGCCTGGTAGAGTAAGTGTTCAATCAATATGCGCTCTTAGCACCGTGACTCCTAGCCTTCACACTCGCGCAAAAGAGCAACAGAGGTGAAACACTGACATGTAACAAAGCCCTATCCAAATGGAGCATAACTAGCCCTCTCAAACCCGAATCCCCCAGAGCTGAAATTAATCTGAACTTTGTGAATGTTTCCTGGTAATTTCATGTGCACAATTAAGTTTGAGAACCACTCAGCGAGGACACCTGTAAGAAACAACCTACATGGAACTGCACAAGATGCAGGAGGAACGAGATCTACAGCTTTGACAAAGACAACTCAATCATCCATCTCTCTTCAACTGCCCGTAACCAGAGAAGATGATGGTGCAGGGAGAACAGCGATGACAGGGTGGGGTGTCCGCGGTGCCAACCAAGGAGACGGACAGCAGTTCACACCGACTGCTTCTTTCACTTCCTGGGCAATTCAAAAAGCACTGCCCGGGGAGTCTCACCACCAGCAACCTATTTACTCTACTGTAACCACAAACGGGACTGCAGGACAGACAGCTGCAGGAATTCGTGGAGGTGAGGACAGGTCAGTATCCCTATGCTAAGAAAGATGCTGAGGAACCAGAACACGATAGAGGGGCATGACCAAGGAAAAAGAAGGTGGGGTGGAGAGAAGCCAGAAGCTGAGAGCTGGCTGTCCTTCCTTTGAGATAAGCAGAGTGCTCAAAATAGACCCTGAATCCAACCAGAGCTGCCTAAGCAGACCACGCCTCTTAACAGCGTTTTCCACTCAGACATCGTGATATTGATTAGTCACAGGGCTGCTGGATCCTGGCTTCCTTGTGTGCCTGAGAATTTGAAGTCCTGGCCTAAGCTTGTATCTGGAAGAGAAAGCAATGGCCAGAAGTTGCAGACAAGGCCCTGATTCTCTACCCAAGGAATTAGGACACAGGCGAGGAAGAGTTCTGTGGGGATGCTGGCAGCACTGAGCACCTGGGTGCCTGGGAAGAGGGTGGCACCAATGAGGAAAAGCAGGGGCTCTGGAGAGGCCAGCTGGTGAGGATAGGGGGCAGGTTCTCAGCTCAGTTGTATTATTCCTAGGAAACAGCTGGTGGGCAAGGAGGCACAGTCCCTCAAGAAAGAACCTTATATGGGCCTCCCTGGTGGTGCAAGGGGTTAAGCACCACATGATGAAGCACCTGCAGCCACTGCAGCATGAGTTCTCTCCCTGGCCAGGGAGTAACCCACATGGTGCAGCAGACCTCTCCTGCCTCGCCTGCTGCTCCCCTCAGCAGTGTGCTTCAGTCCATCTGCCTGTTCTGTTCCCCACCCTGTGAATCCTCTCACCACCCCCACACCTCTAGCCTGTACTCTACTTCTTGTACGCATAAATAAATAAATCTTTTAAAAAAAGACCTCATCATCTATTCCCTCTCTCATCCTCCTCCTGCAGATTCTGCAGTCCTGCCCTGCAGGTGGGGTTACCCCTTGTGAGATGCCTTAGCTCCTGTGGTTCTGGGGCGATCCAGGCAATAGGCTTACCCCAGGCCCCTGCCCTCCATGGCTCTGTACCACCTCACCTCTAACACTGCCACAGCAGAGACTTCATAGCCCAGTTACATAGCGAGCGAGCCTCTGGGACCTTGGGGAATTGCTCTTGCCTGATGAAGAAAGCAAATATAGCACATACAAAGTCAAATAATTCAGTGTAATCGCTGCCGATGTCAACTATTTCACGGGAAACGTGTCACCTCCACTGCTATTCACAGTCGAGCTCTTTCTTCCTCCACATTTGAATCTACTGCTTAGGAAATGGCAAACAGTGGCCTTTGCCCCTCCACCCCCGAAAACATCTCCTGCCCTTTCACGACCACTGCTCCTTTGTGACCACACAAAGGGGATCTTGGTAGGTGGTGGTTGAGGTCCTCCATAAGCACCCAAACCTTGTCCCTGGGCTCCCTGCCACCCCACTCCATGGATCAACAGCACAGTGAGAGAGGGGCTTCCATCCCACCTGCTCCTGGTCTCTAACCCACCTTGGGCACAGACATTAATGAGCAGAGAATAGCTGGCAAAGCAGTGGGGAGGCTGAGGATAAATAAATAATTCAGATGATCACAGGAACCGAGAGACAGAGTCTGAATCACCACAGCGCACGTGGCTTCCCCAGACAAACTTGACACTAACATTCTGTGCAAGCAAAGGGCTTTTCTAAGCAGCCTTTTCCTGACACCTCCAATTGCATCTTGGGCAACTGTTGCTTAAGGGTTCAGAAAATTCAGTTGGGGTATGAAGGGGGAGTCGGGCTTCTCTCCAGCAGGAGAGCTGAGAGGGGCTTCAGCTGTCACCACAGGCACCCACCTTGCTTTGCAAGTGGGAAAAACACCCCAGGGAGGTGGGCTGAGGCTGGCGAGCAGGGCAGGCGAGTGTTGTGAGCCAGCACACGCACCGCAGGGGGTCACAAAGTAGAGGATGTTCCAGCCTGCCCTCACATGGCAGACAAAAGACACTGCAGGTTACAAGACAGCCAGCAGCTATCGCCCCTCTCAGCCACACCCCACTCCTGTTCATGTCAATAGGGCATGGAGTCAGGGAACAAGGGACCCTGCCTCGGTCTGACTCACCAAACCATCAGACGATGAGATGCCCTGTATTTGAAAATCTGCCTGAAGGAGAATGCTAGGTAGTGGCTGTCAATTTCCCATTGAAGACAGCGGTCTAGAGCAACATTGTTCACTGAGCTTTGTAGCAATTACCAACTTGATTTACTAGGGCTCCTTACTGGGAGCGGAGGTCAGTTAAGCGTTTACTTTCTTATGGAGGAAAGAGTTCATAAACCAAGCAACCAAAGAGAATACATTTCCTGAGCAGTTAAGCACTGCTCATTGTTGTTATGTGTGTAGACATGTATGCATGTGTTCATCTATGTCTATGCTTATACATGTGTATGTGTATATACATGTGTGTGCACGTATTCATATATGCATATCACCTTGAAGATATGAGGGAGTCCTAAGTCAGAGAAAGTAGTGAATAAGAAGCATCTTGGGAAACTGCCTAGAGGAGATGGAATTGGAAATATGAATTGGTAGGAAGTAGGACTCAAAGGGAAATATCAATAACGACAAACAGGGCCTCCTTGGTGGTGCAGTGGGTTAAGCAACACACTGTGAAGCAAACCGCAGCCACTGCAGCACAAGTTCAATCCCTGCTGCCAGCCAGGGAGGGGACCCACATGGCACAGCAAACCTCTTCTACCTCGCCTGCTGCTCCCCTCACCAGTGTGCTTCAGTCAGTCTGCCTGTTCTGCTCCCCACTCTGTCTCTGGTAAATCCTCACACCACTCCCACATCTCTGGCCTGTACCCCTGTTCTTGTATGCATAAATAAATAAATCTTTAAAAAAAAACAAGTTAATGAAACAGATGCATGTAAAGACAGGGTAAGCTTGAGTGCAAAGGAATGAAAAAGTGGTTTACTTTACTTAACACGGGGTTTTAGAATAAGATTCGGGAGTTGTGGAATGTCAGAGTGATCCCCTAACTCAGGGCTTCCCAAAGCTTCCTAATGTTGCCTGTGTCTGAATCACCTGGGAGTTTTCCCAAAATATCAGAGTCCAGGACCCTACCCAAGACCTAAGGAATACCACCTAAAGGGTGAGGCAGTTATAGGAACCACGAGCCCAGCCACTCCTCCTTTAGAGCAGGAGATAGGCGCAGAGCATATAATGAAGCTGGTAAAATCAGGAAAGGCAATCTGGAGGAGCGTTCTAGAACCCAAATTCAGAAGACGGGACCCGACATGACACGGAAAAAAACCCTGCCCGTCAGGAGCATCCTGCTGTGTGGGGTTCAGAGGGTCTCTGCTGAGCCTCCTGGAGGTTCCTGAAAAGGACTGAAACTGCAGCCAGCCTGGAGGCGAGGCCAGGACACGGCTCTGTCACCATCCCTCGCGTCTTGAGACCCTCTTGGCATTCGGCTTTCCGCCTGCATCCTCTGCAAACACTGCTTGCTCCCTCCCTAGAGGTTCAGCTTCACAAACAGCCTGTCCAGCCTCACAAAGGTGGCGTCTGGAGTCGAAGGTGCGTGAGCCCTGCTGGCCCCAACGGCGTCTTGGCACCTTCTCCACGAGTGTGGCTGCACAGCCTTCTTCCCAAGTCACTGCACGAGCTTGTTCTTCCCTTTATAGTCCGGACAGGAAATATTAGTTATGCTCAAAAGCAGGGTTTCTATCTTGGAGAAGCAATAAACAGGAAATGCCACTTGCTTCCTTTTTGTTGCTTTCCTATTCATCCATTCGAAAAGCACTGAAACCATAAGCAAATCTGACTGTCCTCGGCTAGGCAGGGGTCACAGTTGCCACTGAAGGTGTTGGGGGGTGGCGCAAAGGGACTGAGGATCCAGGTGCAGAGACAAGACATCAGTTGGCCAAAGGGATCAACTGCAAGCTGAAGAGAAAAAGGGCCCTGGAGGGGCCCCCCAAGAACACAGCACCATACGCTGTCACCACCTGCCGAGAGGCTGGTAGGGGTAATGTGAGCCACAAAAGCGCAACTGGTCAACTGTGACCTTGTTCATGACCACATGTCCCTCAAGACTGTTCTGAGCCAGAGGACAGACCCCATGACAAAAGCGGTTTATAAAAACCTTCTAGAGGCATTATGGGGGCCTGAGCTAACCCGCCCCTGAAGTGGCCCCACTATAATGTTTTGTACCAAAAGTGTGGAGGCAGGAGAGGTGACCGTAGACTCAGAACACTGGTAGAAACAAAATGCCAGTCCCCCTTTCTTGTTTGGTCATTAAAGCAGCAGCTGTCTAAAGAGAGGTGAGTGGGCATGTCCAGGGGGGTCTGGGGACAGGCACCCCGAGGCAGCAGGTTTCCACCTCGCTCCTCTGAGTCAGGACTGCAGGTGTGCACAGGAACCTCTGCTCGCCAGCAAAGAACACAGTTCTCAAGATAGATCAAGGAAACAGACAATTTCAAAGCATCCCTAATTCACATCTTTCTGGGACTGCTACTCATTGTGTTCAGTATGGGGCTTGAACGGATATTCCACACATGCCTCTTAATTCAATCAACGTCATTCTCTTTAGTCCCTTCTAGAAAATAGCCAAATGCACGAAATCCGATTAGTGTTGTGTAGGAAATATGAACACTTAGTTCACAGCTGTGAAGATCAAGTGGCTGCATTTGTATTCTTTATTTCAGCTGCGGCAAACGGAAGCCTGCATGATGGAAACCCCTGACGCTGAAACAAGGACATGGTCTGGGGATTCAGGAACCTCAATATGTCTCTGGGCTGTACCATCAGTGGTCATATGGCCTCTCTGGTCACCTGGCCTCTCCAGGGTTAAGTGTCCCCACTTACAGATGAGAAGACAAAGCAGATGATGTTCAGTCCCCCGAGGAACCATCATCTAGGACTGTGTGATTCTCTCTCTCGTTAGTGTAAGTCGAGTCAAAGCAAGTCAGCGATCAGACACCACACCAGAAGTCAAGTCCGCTAAATGCAGCCCATGGGCATCAATGTGGAGCACCCCAAGGCCCCCAACTAGCTTGCGTCTCAGTTTGTTTTATTGATCTGTTCTTCTTGAACAAAATCTCCACTTGGTACTTTGATATCAGAAAGGAAAACTGAAAACTGCAGGAGAACATAAACTAAGAAGTAGCTTCCAGCAACCAAGTTCTGTGTGTGGGGTGGTCAGGCTCGCCCCTCTCCATGGTGAAGGTCTGGGTTCCAGGCCCAGCAATTCATCTCCCATGGCTCACAGAATTTACATCTGGAAAACGACGTGCCGTTCCTAGAGTCATTTCTCTCTTGGCTTTAATATCCTGCCCCATGACACTGTTTTTGGCTCCTCTCTAACAACCCTAGAGTGGTGGAGGAGCTAATTTTAACAGAGGTGCCAGCATGCAACCCAGCCCTGAGCCAGCATGTCACCTCTCCCCCAGGGAAACAACTGATGCTGCTTCCCATTTACGGAGCAAAATAACTTCTGTACAGTGGCAGAAATTGCCAACTTTGCTAATTGTAAGAGAGTGAGGCCTGCTGGGAAGGCAGAGTAGGGGGTCATATTAAGTGGTACAGACAGGGCTTGGGAAAGGGGCCCTGTTCCTGGCTCTGTATTAGAGCAGGGAATTGAAACTGAACACATCTGTTCTACACAGTCTAGATGGGGGATGATGGGAGGCTTTCTCCAGTAGTAGATGGAATTGGGGAGTATGATTTGCTTTTCTAAGAGGAAAAGGGAGGGCTGAACAAGGTACTACTTTTATTATTCTTGATTCACACAATGGGTGTTCCTTTCTTCTAGGCGAGCAGGTGCTTTGCTAGATTCCTACCATGCCCTCATCCAAGTGGATTCTGAAAAGCCTGTATGCTCAGGACAGGTGTTTGCCCTATAAGCATGTCACCATGTCACATCGCCTTCACGGAACCTTGGCATGATGAGAAGATGGAGACTCGATTAAGGGGCAGTGGACATTCACCACTCCATGGGGGAAAAGTTCAAGGCCACAAGTCCACTAAGTCTACGGTCCTACCAGAGCACAGCTGCTCATCAAGCTGGGAAAGACAAACAAGACCTTCTTCTGCAACCCACACAGGACAACACATCATAGGATCTACTGCAACAAGAAACTGACCTTTATTTGGAGAAAACTTTGCTTTCTCTGAGTCCAGGTGAGTGACAGGTAAGTTGAAGAGTCCATGTAGTACTGAGCACCTGTCACTTGTCAGTCACCCAAGAGCGACACCCTTCTGATTTCCTCTGGTGTATTACCTTACCCCTTCTCATGCAATCCTGGTGGGAGGATAAATCCAAGTGACCATCCCGCCCTTCCTCAGAGGGCCTGAACTTCCAGGGGGCCTTTACTCCCCACTCAGCATGGCCCGCAGGCGGCACTGACCAGTCTGATACCTTCATCCCCTGGAATAATTCAAGGACAGAAGAAAGGGGGACACTGATCTAAATCTAGGTTATTCTGTTGTTTCAAGTCTTCTTTTTCAGACTTTCCCTCCATTCTCCAGGCACTCCAATTTCTATTCCACAAATCCTTTTTTTGATTGAGGTAGCCAGATCTGATCTCTAAGAATCTTAACTGATACACTCCCTACAGGGAAATCTGACACCAAATGCTCAGAAGTCCACTGGAAAAGAAAAACCCTATTAGGAGAAAGGGCACAGAGCAAGGTGCAAGTAGCTAGCCGGAGAAGAACCAGAATTTGGAGTGGGAGATAGGATCTTGCAGACCACATGAAAGCAAAAGTTCCAGGAGATGGGGACTCTTCTAAAGCCACAGTGCTTTGCTGGAGTGTCACTTAGCAGCAGCAGCAGCAGCATTAGCTGCCAGCCCCTTCCTAGGACATATCTTTTGGTGCTAAAACTGCCAATCAATAAGAGAAAAGGATGTCAAGACCAAACACGTATCTCTCCAGGCATTTTCAACAGTCAGCACATATGCCTTGTTGGCCTCAGCTCAATCCCTTCATCACTCTCCAGAACGTCCACGAGAAATCATCCCAGGCTAAGTCACGGTCCAGTTGTGACGAAGTGGCCTGGAGTTTCACAGCATCTGGTTCTGATGCTGAGTCTAGAAAACGATTCAAGTGCCCCAGAGACCAGCTCCCCCCACTCCCCTCACTCAGTGCTGCTTTTCCAGTGTCACCTCTCCTCCACCCTTGCAAGTGGTAGACTGATGCCATCACCATTCAAAGCCCCATCAGACAAAGACTTCCAAGCCCACCCAACAGCCTGCTCAGGACCTCTGACAATGAGGACAATGCAAACTCCACAATATTCCAGGCAGGCCTAGAGGACTCGCTGGCTTGGAGCATTTCCCCACAAGCGGGAAGGGAGGGGTAGGGACAAGGATGATGTGTACAGTTCTCAGCATAGACTTTAGAAAGAGCTGGCACAAATATGTGCTCTTTGGTCTGCCCACCACTGCCCTGAAGCCCCCCACCGCCCTTCAGGTGGGGTACCTGTCCCTACCTGCCCAGGTGGGGGACACGGAAACCAGACATGCAGCTCCACATTCACACATGCTGGACTCCTGCCAGTGACACCAGATTGGATGCTGTACCCTCAGAATACATCTCCCCTCACAGGATCCTCCCCACATCCAGGCCTTACACCTCCCAGTTCCTATTTCCTAAACCTTGCCTTCTGGGGGACCAGTTAATCATTTGACTATCTCCATACCCACAACCCTTGAATGCAGCTGCTAATTCTTTGTCTTAATAAGGTTCACAGAACACATTTAAATACTTTTTATCCAAGATACAAATGTCTGTTACATGAGAGACCATATGGGCTGCTATAGCTAGCCGGTTATGTTGCTATCACTCTTTTTTTAGGGTTCGTGAATCAGTTGCCAATAAGGAAAAAAAAAAAATAGGAAGTCAACTCCAAGACTCTACTTTCCTCCCCTGCATCTTTTCCCCGGCAGAAGAGCTATATCCCATCTTCAAAAATGGACGATGTGAACACAAAGACAGAACAGATGCCTAAGGCTGATGCTATGGCAAAGTCAGCCCTCATTTCCGGGTGCACGGGGGAGGGTGGTGGTGTCAGCTAACCTCCAGCCGTGGGCCCTGCAGATGGGCTGAGTGATGCAGTGCGGCCTATGCAGAGTAGGTTACATGCGCAGGAGGAGGAATAAAGGAAACCAACACAACAGAGAAAGAAAGGAAGAAGGGGAAAGAAAGAGCAGGTCATCAAGGCTGGCGCCAGGGACCTGCCAGCCAGCCAAAAGCACGTGTGGGGACAGCAGGGGGAAGCTGAGCTCCGGAGAAGCTAAGCAGCTAAGCTAAGCTTCTGTGACCTGCGGGAAACGGCATGCGTGGCAAGTTTCTGTCCCTGTGTTCTGAACATCAGATACAGATCTCAGTTCTCACAAGCCCCAAACATTCTCAAAGCTAAACAGCTCAGGAAACACTACTAATCTCACCCTGACTACGTCCCCTGAAGAAGTGATTATGGCCAAGGGACTATCCACGGGCAAAATCCAAGAACTGTCTCTAGCAAAATCTGTTTAAGGAGAATTTACAGCTTCTGACTACTCGGGTCTGACGCTGGCATGACAAAACTCTCTGTAACGATTTTATGCACCTAAAAGACATGAGGACTCCAAAATAATGTCAGAAATGAGCTCAGATATTTTAGCAATGAGTGACTCTGGTACGTTTGGGGTACCACAGTTGGTTCATCCTAGAGGAAAGCGGAGAAACCCACAGCAGCCAGAGGGTCAAGAAGAAGCAAAGAGTTTTTCAGCTTGTACAACTTGAGAAGCTACAGAAAAAAGAAACATACAATTACCATTTGATCCTGCATTTCCACTTCAGGTATATACACAAAAGAGTAAACAGCAGGGCCTCAAAGAGATATCTGGACACACAGTTCAGGAGTTAAGTGTGCACTTGGAGTTTCCAGTGACTTTTATGGGAATTAATCAGACCCCAAGTGCCATTAAAAGAAATGCAGGCCAGCGTCAGTTACCTATGTTAGGATGCGGAAACCTTAACTGTGGAAGATTCCAAATGGTAACCACCTCCAACCCTGCAGATCTGAGTCTGTAACTCATGTATATGAATCAGCTTTTGTGCACTTGTGCCAGGGCTGACTTCAGTGCTCTTCTCTAAACTAAACACAGTTCACTTTCTTTTCCTAAGGACTTTCAGCTAGCAAAAAAGGAAGCAACTCAGAAGCAATGTGCAAACACATCAGCCTAGACTCTAATATCTGCCCATTTTAAGCCACAACAATGTTAGTTACATGTGTGTGTCAAGAGATAGAAGGCTGTATTTCAGAATCATCCATAATCAAACTTCGGGACCACACATGGTACAGCCTGCTTCGAGCACATAATCAGCACTTAGCATGCAAGGCAGCCATGTCCTCTGGCCTGGGGCACACACACGGGCTACGGCGACAGCCTGGCAGCCCTTTCCCAGGACAACAATTCCTCCTTGATGGCTGTTGTTCACAGCCTCAGCCCAGTGGACTGCTTCATCTTCAGCCAGACACATCTCCCCTTTGGTGCCTCCCATCACCCAAGGAACAACGCTGCTATAACCAGTGAAGTCCAGGAAACCATTCACTGAACAAATGTTTGCCAAGCCTGAATTAGCTACAGCAAGTTATCCAGATCCTGAATTTACTCTGCACTCACTCAGCTCCGACTACCATGCCGCCTCTGTGCTAAGTGTGGAGATCAGGTTCCATCTTCATAGGGTTTCTTGTCCCGGCACAGAGACGAACACAACACATGTGTCTAATGCAGACCAGGCATGGGCGTGCACTCAGGTACCAAGGGAGAAAGTCAGGCTTTCCTGAGTCCAGAGGGCGGCTCAGAGCTAGTCAAGAGAAGATTGTTCCAGGAAGACTGAACAGCCCGCTCAGGTCACTGCAAGAAGCAGAGAATAGCTGGTACACAGAAGAGGTTAAACGATGGATGGGGTCCTGGTCCTGGTCCTGCAGGCCCCTTAAACTTTGTAGGTGTGAGTCCAGAAAAATGATTCAAGAGGAATGACAGACTACCCTTCCAGGTGTTAGAAAGGTAACTCCTGGCAGCCATGGCTGGGGAGGAGACTGGGTTGATTATGAATTCAGGTGGGGTTTAACCAAGGAGACCACCTTGGGGGTCACAGCACTCAGAGGAAGAGCAGGTGAGAGCCTGGATGAGGCAGGGTCTGAGCAGGGGGAACTGAGGGAGATGATGGGTAACCAGAGCAAGCAAGGGCAGGAGTGGGGAGGGTCCCGCTAGCCTCTGCATCCACTGAGGCTGTGTGGCAGGGAGGGACAGGTGTGGAATTTGGAGCTGACTGTGGGATTTGGGCTAGGATTTGAGAGGATGTGGACAACCAAGTCAAAGCCACAGTCTCAAAAAGCACAAACTAGCACTCAGAGACTGGCCAGCGGGAGGCCAAAAGCAGAGTCCAGAAAGGTAGGCGCACAAAGACGACACAGATGACTCCAAAAAAAGGTAAAAAACCAACGTGGCACCACGCTAACATTTGCTAATTCCAGATGGCAGATGCAGAAGGCTTTTTTAATCTCTGTGCTTTTCTGTATGTTTCATGTAATAAAAAAGGGAGCAGGAAGCAGGACGTGGTGAGGTCAACTTGTCTGACAGTAGAGAGAATGAGTGGTACCAGGGGAGCCTGGGAACAAAGGGGCTTGGCTGTGAACTCGGAGCTCAGAAACTTTGTACTAGAGGCCAGAAGATGGGGGGTGAACCAGTAAAAGGCAGCTGCTGAGGATACCTGAAGTGGGTAAGGGATGTAGCAATGTCCCTGAGGAACTAGCAGAGGAGAGATCAGACAAAGAGGAGGAGAGACTCTGCTTCCTCTGAGCTGAGAAGGAAGGAGAAACCATGGGGACAGAATCAGAGGCATTTGGGAGAGGGAGAATATCAGGGTATCCCTTTCTCATTGCCTCTATGTTCTCTGTGAGCTGGAAATGAAGTCACCACTGAGAGGAGGTAGTAATGAATCTTTGGGGAGCTTCAGGGGACTCCAAGAAAATGTCAGAGATCTAGACCAGTATTGTGGAAGCTGAAAGAACTGGCCAGGATCATACTGATGAGTTATGAGCAATACTCAGGCCTTTGTCTCAGCCCAAACAGCCTTCAGTCTGGGCTGACAGCACAGACAGAAATGAGTGGATTCCTCAGGGGGCAAAGGCTTCTGGGTGGGAGATACAGGACCCAGAACCCAGCAGCAGAGAGTAAATGCCAAGAGCAAGTGGAGGACACGGTCATGAGGGCCCCAACTCAGGTCGTAGAGCCCCAGGCTCCTAGGGAAAGGCATCTCAGTTGTGGGGCTAAAGGAACAGAGTGGGCCTGGAGCGGCAGTCAGATGACCAAAACCCCCAGGTGAGACAGGATGGGGGAATGTGACCATGAGCAGATGCTTAGCATTGGGTGCATGACAGGGACATGGAAGGTGGTGCAGTTCTACAGAAATCAAGGCACCAGAGGACTCTGCAAACTTCCTAGGCAGCGAGGAGCAGCAGAAAACAGTGCATGTTCAGCAACTCTCATGTCAAAGTCAAACATCGGGCCAGGGCCTGCTTGTTTGAGGTGATCTCTGAATTCTGCATCCTTCTCTCCTCTCCCAACACAACTGTGGTGGAAATACAGGGGTGTAAGCCAGCACTGCTCCCCCAAGCTGTGCCTCTACAGGAGAACTAGCCCCTATCATCCAGAGGGGGCCCTGTAACCAACAGCAATGGCCAGCCTTCTTTTGTAACAAGTAGTTTCCAAGGTTTCAAAGAGCCCAGCGAAAGCACAAAGCACATGCACCCATACTGCCCATGGAGTAGTCCAGGGAAAGAGTCAGAAGTGAAATCAGAAATGAGTTTACCACGTCAGCCAAAACTGTGCCAAGCCAGGTGGGAACAAAAATTTATTCTAGGAGCTCTTTGTGCCAGGCACTGTTCTAGACTCTGAAGAAACTGGTGACTCAGAGAAGGTCGCTGCTCTCTTAGGGCTTCCTCCCACACTGACTGTGAGGCACAGAGGAGGAAGGGGGGAGGGATGGAGCAAAGAGCGGGGAAGGAAGGCTAGAAGTGCACACATCATAGTGAGATGCCAGAGAGGATGGAGGGAGTCTCAAAGAGAACAAAGAGTAGGCACCAAGCAAGGCATGATGATGAACTCAGCCTCCTCTGAGTAGGCCAAAGTTTGATCTTCAAAGAACATGTATTTTCTTTGGAAGCCCAGGCATCCTACGATTTCACATAAACCCATTTTTTTGTTCCCAGATGGATAGTTTGAGAAACTGAAATGTTCACTCGATTCCCACTAGCTCATTTTGTGACAGGCTGGAACTGTCCAGAAGTCTGTGATAGTTCATCTAGCAGAACGGCCTCTCTGTAAATATGTTTGTTATCATCTTCTGGGCCCCATTAAGACTTTTCAATAGCAAAGGCGGCTGTGAAGTCGAAGAAATACTGTTGAGAATTAATTTTATTTGTATGCTGTCAAACTCAGAGGTTTTAAAAGTGACTCTTTAAAAAATACCTCTAGATATTTTTTAAAAACTTTAACATTCAGGGCCTCCCTGGTGGCGCAGTGGGTTAAGCAACAACCTATGAAGCAAACCGCAGCCACTGCAGCACGAGTTCGATCCCTGCTGCCGGCCAGGGAG
>JAGFMF010011610.1:292868-349166 GCA_019455555.1 Galemys pyrenaicus | reverse complement strand
GCTCTGTCTGTGGTGAATCCTCTCACCCCCCACACCTCTGGCCTGTACCCCAGTGCTTGTATGCATAAATAAATAAATCTTAAAAAAAAAAAAAAAAACTTTAACATTCAGAAGTTGAAACAACTGGTAATGAATCTTGATCTTTTCAAAGAAGGGCTTCATCTGTGTTTACATAAATGAGACGTTCAGCAGACAGGCTCAATCAAGCTGGAGCTGAGAAGGGTTTGGGGAGTAAACGCTGTTCATTTCACACTGATTGGAAATAGACATCAATTCATATTTGAAACCCTTTCATGTACTTATTTTCCCCCATGGAAGTCTCCATATGCAATTTTTTAAAATATATACATACACAATGACTGGAAGAAAAGACACCCAAATCTTCTCTAGATTAAGATTAATGGCTTGTCCCATTATATGGCCCTATATTTTCAAAATTTAGGAAATAACTTGTACCATTACAAAAGCAGGAAAAAAATAACTTTTTCAAAAATGAAACAGAAATTTCTTCTATTTAAAAAAGGAAATACTGCATGTTTGTCACCTTGTTCTTATCACTCCAATCAGAAATTCTAACTCCAAATATTTTATTTATAAGAGAAAAGTAACCTTTTGTATAGGAACACTGTCCCCTATTACCAAAGTTAAACAGTCCAAGGACAGTAACTAGAGTTAGAAATAGGCAGTCTCAGCTCAAATTCCAACTCCAGTACATACCAGCTGTGCAACCTCAGGCAAGTTTCTGAACCTCTCTGATTGACTTTCCTCATCTGTAAAATATCAACTGGGAGAATTGGATGGGTAGTAAGAGGACATGTGTGTACAGGCAGTAAGAAGACTATACATATGCAAAGCCACAGGGGAAAAAAACTGTTTTATCTGTGTCTCCCAAAGGTGACAAGTATACTCAAAGATAGCGGTGGATGTAACATACGTTACTAATCTGAAATACTTACTTTGAAAACAAATACAGATAAATCTTCAAAGTAAAAAACAAGACTTAAAGTGCCATGCTTAAGGCCAATCACTTCTATATCCTTGCTCCCAGGGAAAGGGGAGACAATTAGAGGTACATCTGAGAGATCCTTAAGTGCCTACTACAGATGATAAATAGTAGCTACGAGCATTAATGGTATGAGTATGTACCATTAAATAAGAACAACTTGCCAAGACAGTGGGCAGGCCTTACAACTGCTGTGTACAGTGAAGTGCCCAATTCCTTACGTGAACTGTGAATGTATGCTGAACAACCAATATGGCTCCTCTCACATCAAGAAATACATAAGAACTATGAGTCTGGAAAGAAGACAAGCACCCACTCTAACGCAGAACCAACTCTCTTACATCTTGGTTGAAATAAAGACCATCCTCTACCCAACCACCACACATACAAATGCCAGCACTGGAATGGATGGATGCGGCTCAGACTTCCTTTAGCAGTGCTCAGGAGCCAAAGTAGTGTCACCACTGGATAAGACAAGTGACTTGTCCCATTATATGGCCCTATATATATATAGGAAATAACTTGTGCCATTTCAAAAGCAGGGAAAAAAATAATTTTTTCAACAATGAAACAAATTCCTCTTTTTAAAAAAGGAAATATTGCATGTTATTTGGAGTCGTTTGTTTGGAGAGAGGGAAAAGGAAAGAGGGGCTTGAGGCTTGGGAACTGTTACTGTCATTTGAATTGAAGAGCACAAATTTTTTTTTTTTTATGAGAAACTGGAATCTCACCCCTTCCTGTCTCTACCTGGAGAGCAGAGGCCAACAGGGGTGGCAACAACGCCTGGTCTTGATGAAAACATCCATATTAGCCAACCAGTTGCACAAACCATCCATTCAGTTAATCTGCTCTTGAATTATTTATTACCTTCCCCTGAGTGAAAGAAAATTATTCTTTCTGGTTACCTGCTCTGCTCCAGGGACTAGGTCAGGGAACTCCAGCCTGACAGTTTGGTTTGTGCAAAACTATAAAGAAATAGTAACAGGAAGCAATTCTGGGGAAAAAGGGCATCGTTAGCCTTCCAGAATGCAAATAAATCCCCGAGTCCAAAGAAGCAGAAAATTCCTCCCAAACGCATTAGCAGAGGTCTACTGCACTGTTTGGGCATATCTGTCTGGCACCTCTCTTTCTTTTAATTAGGTGAAGTTTCATTTTGCATTAATAATTGTGAACTTACATGCTCAATTCTCTGCCACCCAGCATTCCAGAGCAGAGGGAGATGGGGTGCAAAATCACTTCCCGTTTGCATGACTCTGGGTCAGCTCTGAAATTCCTGTGTGTGGCACTGACACCCCTTCAGACATAAGAAAAAACTTAGGGACCATCCAGGTCACTGTTCTCACTTTCCAGACATGGAAGAAAGTCCACCAAGGGTCTGTTCGCCGATGACAAGGCTAACGTGTTCTCCCTGCTTCCCTCTCTCCTCTGTCCACAACTTTGTAAGAACTCTGTTTAGTTCTATTTTAAGATCAACCCTCTCACCTGCATCTCACCCATCCCGCAATTTCTTTCTGGTCTTCATTTCAGGCATTCTACGGGGTGCTCTCTCAGAAGAGCCATGGCTGGGGAAATTCACCTCACGGTGCTCTCCTGTCCTGGGACTGGCTGGCAGGGCAGGGCAATGCTGTGGGAGGCAGTGGGCTCCCTCTAGAACACTTGACCTTGCCATGCTTCCCACCACCTCACTGGTGATGGAGGTTAAACGACCTCAGAGAAAGAAGTCCACAAAGTTTCAGTTCAAGCCGCTGCCATCCTTCCTCAGCCCCACGCTCTCCTCTTTTATTCAGAAGCCCCTAACCCCACACCACACCTGCAGAACTGGGACCCAGCACAACTGCCCTCACCTGGTAGGGAAGCCAGACAGCTCTCACCTGCTGGGGATGCTGGAGCCTGCCACCTGTAGGGCAGGTCTCTTAGGAGTTGATGGCACTGACCCTGGGGGAGCAAAGGAGGAAGTTCGCTCTCCTTGGCCTCTGGGGTTTGACTTGCCGCCACAGCCGCCTCCATCCAGGTCTTCTGCAGGCGCCCTCGCTTCCTCCTCCCTGTTCTCTCTTCCTCACTGTCGGTGTCCCGCCGCCTTTCATTTAGACCCCTGCTACCTGGCTCCCCGCCCCGGTTTCCCCCTACTTCCTCAAGGCGCTCCCGTCGTGTTTCTGCTGTGTCTCCAATTATGTCTAAATGCAGCCCACCACAGATGCTGACATTTTAAATGTTTAGTTGTTATAGTTACTTGACTAATTGCCGGGCCCAAAGGCGGCGCTTCTCCTTCGCCTCCCGCAGACAAGAGACAAGGAGCAGAGCGAGTAGGGGGGTAAGCACGGTTGTAGCCACCACTGCCCAGTCCCGGGAGGCACCGCCAAGCCCAGGCCAGGGTGCCTGGCCTCGGGGACCTGCGGCGCCCGGGCCAAGGGCCAGTGGCCCTTGTGGCCCGGACACCGAAGGTCTTCTGCGCAGGGGCAGTGGGGCGGGAGCGGGACCCCCGCAGGTGCACCGCAGCCGGTGGAGAAAGCGAGGTGACGTTTTTTTTACATAAACCGAGAAACTGGGTATGGGGTGGCCAGGGGCACGTTTGGGATGCCAAGAGAGAGAGTTAGAAGCCTCTGAAGGTTACTCACGTGCCAGATGGCGAAGAAGATGAGCGCAGCGCACAGCACCAGGGACAGCATGTAGCAGAAAGCAGCGAAAGTGAAGGCCATGGTCGCAGCCCTCACCCCAATCCCTCCACACACAAGAAGCCCCAGAAGTCAGTGGCCTCTCCAGGCCCTCACTGTCTCAAAAGGGGCAAAAAGGAGCCACGTCTGCACCCTGCCCTCGAAACCAGGGGCCTGGAGAAGGCACGGCCGAGCCGGGGCAGACTGGAGGGTCAGCGCACAGGGGCAGGCAGGGTTCCCGCCGGCCCGGCGGCCCGCACGCCAGCGCGCCCGCGAAGACGGGAAGGGTGTGTCGGGCGTCGGGCCGGCGACTGTCCCCCAAACGAAGAAGGAGCCGAGCCAGTAGCGAACTCCGCAGACCGGTGCAAGCACAGCGCCCTGGAGACAAAGTCGGCGAGGGATGCGAGGACTCCGAGGAGGGCCGCGTGACACGCTCCCGTCCCCCCGGGGTCCCGGGCAGGCCCCCCGTCCTCCGCGCCCACTCGCAGGAGCAGAGGCTGGCGAGGGCGCGGCTCGGGACCCTCCGGCGCCACCGGGGCAGGGCAGGGCGCCAAGCGCGAGCCTCCCGCGAGACGCCGGGGCACTCCGAGCGCCTCCCAGGTCCCAGAGCCGGCAGCGACTCTTCCCCGAGAGAACGGGTCGTCAGGGCGCGCGCAGGAGCCACGTCCCCTCGGTCCCGAGCCCCGGAGGGAGCTTCCTGGGCAGCTCTGCGCTCCCAGGCGCGCCCGGTCCCGGTCGGGTCCCGGCGCCGGCGGCGGTCCCGGAGCTCCGGCCTCGGTCACCCAACTTCCCCGCGAACTAGGAATTCGGGGGCGGCCACGGACTCCAGCCCCGCGGGCCTCCCCCGCCAGGGCGGCCGGAGCAGCGGGCTTCAGGCCGAGGGCTGCGCGCCGCGGAGCCCGCTCCACCTGCTGCTGCTGCCGCCGCCGCCTCTGCCAAGGCGAATAGCCGAGCGGCGCGGCGCGGAATCCCGCCCGCTCGCGCCCCACCCTCGGCTCCGCGCGCCGAGCGCCCTCCCAGGCGGGCGGAGACTGCGGCCGCCCGCACGGCGCAAAGGAGGGTGCGTGACGCCGAGGGGCGCTCGGCCGCCGGCGCTGCCGCCGCTGCACGCGCTGCGCCCCCCGAGGAAACTCGAGGCGGCAGCGCCGGCGGGCGGGGAGGGACTCTTTAAGCTCGAGCGTCTGGAGGGGGTGGGAGCTGCGGAAGGGTCGGGCGTGTACCGCGCCCACCGCGTCAGCGTCCCTCCCGCTTTTCGCAGTTTCGCCTGTCTGAACGGAAAAGGTGGAGCTGGGGGTTTATGTTGGCTGGAGATACGGGACAAGCCGCTGGACCCAGGCCTGCTGGAGAGCCCTTGATGCTCCAGATGCTCCCCGCGCCTCTACAGTTCTCCACCAGCGTCTTTCCCTGGCATGCCCCCCAGACGTCTGACCTTGGGGTTGGGGAGCCCGGCTGTGCACTATGCTAGACAGAGGAGGCAGCAGCGGTGGGTCTGTGTTTGGTGTTGGTCCAGTGGGACCGTCAAGAGCCTGCGCTTTTTGAGTCAAACCCCTTCCTGGCTGCACGCTTTTGAACCTTTTTAAACCTCGGTTTCTTCGTCTGAAAAAGAGAGAGAGAGAGAGAGGAGAGAGAGAGAGGAGAGAAGGAGAGAGAGAGAGAGAGAGAGAGAGAGAGAGAGAGAGAGAGAGAGAGAGAGAGAGAGAGAGGAGAGAGAGGAGAGAGAGGGAGAGAGGAGAGAGAGAGAACTACTATCTATCGGTTTTAATGAAATGCAATATAAATAAAGAAGGGAGCAGAGTCTCGCACTTCAATAAGTGGTAAGGATAATGCAGAGGCGCGCCATGCTTCCTTTGAAGATTTCTGCTACAGCAGTGAAAGACTCCAGTGATTCCACATAGAATTTGGGTTTCAGATAAGTCTTTAAGTCCAGGGGGAAAAAAGGAGATTAAGCCTGGAAAGCTATTGGCAAATCTGGTGGAAGACGAACCACATCATGGTTTGGTGTGATCTCAGAGGGTCTAGTATGTTGTACAGAGTTGGACACTCAGTAGTTGTTGCTGATTCTAACCCTGGCGTGCACTTGCACAGTTCACAAGTGTGATTCCAACGACTTTAGAGCTGAAAGAAATGAATCGTCAAAATTCACACAACCGGTGACAGAAATGAATTAGGGTCTACAGACTTCTAATGCGGGGCTCTTTCCACTTCGCTCCCACGCTCTTGCAGCTGTTTGGCTGCACCTCCAATTTGCAAACTAGATGCTTTCAGTGGGAAGTGAGGAAACTAGAACAAGTCTTGCAGCTGCTGACAAAGTGGTCAACAGATCATCATTTAATTGCCTCTGCATGGGGGCTGGCTATACACTTTGCAGACTCAAGTATAAAATGAAAATGTGTAGCTTCTTGATTTTTTTAAAAGTATTAAGAATTTCAAAGTATCAACAGCAGAGCATTAATCCAAGAGGGAAGCCCTCCTGAAAACAGGACGCTGGACCACTGTACAGGTTGCACATCTGTGAATCCAGCCCTGCTCTAGGTTTTACTCTCTATCACTTGTCTTTTACATAAGTATGTCTTCTAGTATAAATTAGCATTAAAGGGAACTTGGGACATAGAGAAATAAAAAGATGAAACAAACACCAAAGTTTGCCACTCTCAGATACCATCTACACTGTGGTAGTATATATAGCTCATTCCAGCTGCTTTTATAGCAGTCATTACTTTCAATTGCTATAATTATACTGTGTACATTTTTTCAAAACCAAAACAACAATATGGAAATTTTATAATTCAATTATATTGAGTCCCTTGAGGGCAAATCTCTTTCCTTTTGTTCCTGCTCATTCTTACTTACATAATTTTACCTCCTCCTGTGTCTAGTAATTTTTATTGTATGTCAAAAAATGTTTTGAAAAGTTCTTTGCAGATATTTGAGTTCTAAGATGAGATTATCTTTCGCCAAGAAGGATCTTCTACCTTTCTGTCGAGTGCCTGGGCAACACTATTGTAGTCCTCTAGAATTACCTTAATCTAAAGTCAGTGCTTGAGATTTTCTAAATTAACCAGAAAACTATAATCTCTGTGAGAGTTCTTTTGGGTTTTTTCTCATTCATTCTTATTTATATGGAGGCAGTGCTTCCCATTCCAGGCCAACTCAGGTGGGCTATCAAGTTCCAAGCCTTGATGGCCTTGGACTCTGACTTCTGCTTCCAGTCCTACAAAACACTAAAAGCTCAACTCAGCCTCTCTCTCCAGCTCCTCCACATTATCAAATGCCTTGAAGTGTTCTGCTGACCTTTCTGGATTTGAAGCTACTCTCAGAACTTGACCTCAGTAATTCCTTACTCTCCTGTTAAATCTTTGATGCTTTAAGAAAAGGCTTTTGCATTTCATTCAGCTTTTTAAAATTGTGTTCAGTCGGAGGACTGATTCTGAATTACCTAGCTCAACATTACCAGAATGAGGAGTGTCTATATCAAAAGAAAATTTCAGGGGCCTCCCTGGTGGCGCAGTGGGTTAAGCATCGCACTATGAAGCAAACCGCAGCCACTGCAGCACGAGTTCGATCCCTGCTGCCGGCCAGGGAGGGGACCCACATGCCTCACCTGCTGCTCCCCTCAACAGTGTATTTCAGTCAGTCTGCCTGTTCTGTTTCCCACTCTGTCTCTCACTGCCTGTACCTCTGGCCTGTATCCCAGTGCTTGTATGCCAAATAAATAAATCTTTTAAAAAAAGAAAATTTCAAACAAAAGGAAATGAATAGAGCCTTATTCTACCACTGTGACTTTCATACCTTCATCTATATCCTTACCTCTATTCTTGCCCTTCCCCAGCCCTGCTTTCCCTTGTTTTATCAGTTGCAGTGTGTTTTCTTAGTAAAGGTGACTGCTGTGGTAGAATTTCAGAAAATAAAAGCCTCTGGCAGTTCCAGCTTATAAATTCAACAAATATTATTTAGTATCCATATATGGGCTCTCTGTCAGGGATCCACAAATTTCCCAGTCAACTGGGGAGGTAATAACTCCTTCACAAGGCAGTATTTACAAATAGAAAACACATACAAGGAAGGCAAGGGAAAAATTGATTAAGAATGGATAGTGAGTGACCAATCTACCATGTTCTTTCTACTGTAGACACTGAAAAGCCAATTACTTGATTTTTTTCCCTAGTCACCATACAGCCAGAAGCAGCCATGTGACACAATTTAAATCTATAAGATAACATACTTTTTAAATCTGGAATGCAGACCTAACGCCCACAGGTATAGTAGTCATCTTGTGAGTATGAGAAGGAAATCAACAAATTAAGAATGGAAAAGGTAAAAAGATATGAACCTAGGTAAGAGAAAGTGAAGCTGGTAGGATGAGTCGCCCCAAGTTCTGTTTGAACAGGTGGACTAAATCATGAAAGTCCTGTCCAGTTTGGTGCACCACACTGACATTAAGGTGCCATGCTAGACAAAAAGCACTGGACCCTCACTAATGATTATTGCACCATGTCCCAGGAGCAGAAGGCTGAGAGCCCACATGCACAACCGGGGTGAAACTAGTGTGTAGCCCAGCATAGCCCTACCCTGAATAAGTAGTGACGTTGCACTTCTGCACCCCAATCATGGACCTAGCCTTTAAATATCTCTTCCTAACTCCCTTGGAGGAGCCAGTTTAAATTTTCCTTTCCGGCAGTGGTTCCCTCAGACAGTGTTCTTCAGTGATTTTCATTTCCTAGAGGACAAAGCATTCTCTCTTTTTGGTCATGGCGTGTAATAGAGACAGCAAGTTCCACTGGTACCATAATCATGCCACCTGAACAGCCCTGACCATTCTATTCCCTGGCAATAAAACGTTCACTCTTTGAAGCCATGGAAGTTAGGATTTCTGTTACTTACAAGAGAACACAATTCTTTTTTTTAAGATGTATTTATTTATGCATTCAAGAACTGGGGTAGAGGTCAGAGGCTCAGGGGGTCAGAGGATTCACCAGAAACAGAATGGGGAGCAGAACAGGCAGATCAGCCGAAACACACTGCTGAGGGGAGCAGCAGGCGAGGCAGGAGAGGTCTGCTGCGCCATGTGGGTCCCCTTCACAGTGCCACTTAACCCTTTGTGCCCCCAGAGAGACCCCTGAACACATTCTCCTGCTAGCACAGAGAATCAGGATATGCAGTTCAAGGCTAGAGTAGCAGCTCCATTAAAACCTATTACCCCAACTCCTATATATCATCTTCCTTTCTTGCTGTCCCTGGTTCTCACGTTCACAAGAAGGCTGCTGCACTCCCTGGCCTTTTGTTCATGTTATGTGCAGAAAAAAAGGAAAGAACCAAAAGATTTCAGCTTGACAGAGTAAAGGGAGGGATCTCCAGGCATCTCCCACATTTCCCACACTGACGCTTGGCCCTTGACCATCTCTCCCTAATAGCAAGTGAGTCTGAAAAGATGTGTGTTTTCTCATTCTGGCCTTTATAAAATAGAAAAGCAATGAACAAGAATTTTGAGTGGCCTTTGAATACTTCATACTACTGCAATGGGATTTTCCGGGTGTACAGTGGTGCTAACAGTGTGTATAAGAAGAGAGACGAAGGGCTTTGGGGACCGTTTGGTCAGTGGAGACTTTGTAGACAAGAGGGCAACTTCAGACAAATTACATCAAACTCTCTCTGTTGCTCTCAGTAAGTTTGATTGTGCCATGTTTTTCTGACTTTTTTTTTTTTTACCTCCTTCTAAGTTACATATATGGTTAGTTTGGGTTTTCCACCTTCCCCTATCTTCTGCTTAATAGTTCACCAATAAGTGAAGGCAAATAATGTGTTCCCACCCACTAAAGATTTGGCTCATCATGACATTTCTTCCCTATCCTGTTTCTGTCCTCCCCTTCCATTCCCTTTCCCAGCTCACTGGCAGATTCTATCAGATGAAATAGTCAAAACCAAAAAGGAAGTGGCTTTGAATCCGTAGGAAGCTTAGTCAAGTGAGCTGATTAAGCTCTTTCCATCCCATCACTATCCCCATTCCATCCACAGATGGAATCTGCTCAGGCACTTGATTTAGCACAGAATTCGAAAGTATCTCCTATCTAGTATTTCCACCAGTATTTCTGCACTCTTCAGTGTCAATGTGGTATTGTCCAGATTCTCCCTGTTCCCCAGGCAAGCCATGTCAGAATCCCTGAAAGGCTTCTCCAACCTCGACATAAACCCAGGCCACTGCATTTTCCACCCCCACCCCTGCCACTATCCAAAAGCTCCCTCAGATTCAACCAGAAAGCGAAGAGGCCCAGCTAATCCTCCTCCCTTATGACTCTGTTTCTCTCTCTTTGGTGGATTTTTATATTAGAATGTCCTGAGAATTGTAGTTTTTAAATAACTACTTACTATAAAATATTCATACACATAGAAGAGTAAAGAGTTCAGTGAGTATTGAGCTATGTGTCACCCAGATTCAATAGCTGTTAACATCTTGTCATATACGCTTCTAATTGTCCCAAAATTGTATTTTATAGTTTGTTCAAAGCAAGGTCTAGAGATTTTCCATTCACCTCTTACCCCCACCAATACATTTTAACCATTTTCTTGCATGTCATTTATCTCACAATACCTTTTTTTAAGTTGAATGTCTGCCATGGACAGCTCTGTGCTGCGCAGTGCCTTTACTCTCTGCAGCTAGTGTTGTTGCTCTGAATGTCCTCCTGTGTCTAAGTGGACATTGTCTAGCTTAGAAGTCCATTATTTAACTTGCTTGCCATACTTTCACGTGTGGGGAGACGCTAGCTATGAATTACAGATTTATAAGTACTAGACAAATCACTTTTTCATTTTCTTTAAAATTATTTAATTCTAATTTTGAACTCTCTTCTTCCTTGACTCGCATGAAATTCAGGGTCTGCCTTCATTAGGGTCTCCCCCTGTTGGGCAAAGTTTCTAGGGGACTTACATTGTATCAAAGCACTGTACAGCTCCACCCTGTACCGCTAGTCATCTGTCTACCCTGGTTCCTGCTGAGATAGCCTAGATGGACTGGTCCTTGGTCTTTTCACCTCTGGCCTTTTACTCTCACCTAGTTCAAGTGCTGTGGGCCCCTATGCCTGGATTCGGTCTCCCTGGACCCGTGAGTCATTGGTACAAAGCAGTATATAAGTCCCTTTTCCTCCAGAACCCCAACTTCACCTCTTAGCAGTCTTTAAGAAATTGCTACCTGGTTCCCTCTTACTGTTGGCCAAACCATTCTCTCTCCTCTTCTAGAGCCCTCTAAAACTAGAAAGAACATTTATCTTCAAACATTTTCTACTTTCCACTTTGCAATTAGTCAACCAATATACATTAGTAGAATTGCAGTGATTGTGATAGTACTGAAAGATTTTTGTCCTGATTGGTTTAAAAGTGTAATGGTTATTGTTACAAACAGCAAATTAGTAAATAATTAAAAATTCTAAATTAAACTCATTCATCCAGGCCAACTGTCATATGATGTCACAAGGACCATTGTAAAACAGGCCTCTCATATGCTCATTTATCACAAAGCACACCATGCTGTATAATTATAGTCTATCACAATACCGAAAGCATGTTGTTGCTACCAATTCTAAATAGTTGTTACTTTAGTTGTATTTGTGCATTGTAATTCTTGTGTCAGTGGTAATGCAGTATTTCAATATTTACATACTTAAGAATTTATCAATTAAAAACTTAAAATGAACTCACAGAAGAAAAAGACAATCAATTTTTGATACATTCCATTAGTGTTCCACTTAAATATATACTTCGATCTTCTAAGTCCATAGAAAAAAGGCAATGATATTAATAATGAAGTGTAGCCTAGAGTACCTTCTGTTACTATGAGGAAATCCAAATGACCTGAGCATCTTTTACACTGTGCAAAAACTGGTACAAAATAATACTTTCTGTTTCTTCATTTAAAAGAATTTGATTATTTTAACACAAATATAAGGGTTTCACTGGTGCTAGGGATGTAATTATGGGATGCAGATGGTGTTTGAAGTTAAGACTTTTTGTCAATTTGACCCACAATTTAAGTTCAGAAATATTATATATATTAAACAAAGATGGGAAAGGAGAGGGTTCAATGTAACAAAAATATATAATAAATCCATTGTCAAAAATACCCACCCAGCCTTTACTCGGTTCAGCAACTCACCCCTCACACACACTTGGAAGTATCTTCCAAGACTAAATTCTCACCAATTTTCACAGTGGCCCAGCTGCCCAGTCTGGTAGAGGGACGGTGCAGGGGCACACTGTGCTTGTTAGCTCTTGCCTAGATGACTGGACGGATGTCGCTTTTTAAAAAGGTGAGTTGTTTTAACATAATGAAAGAAAGAAAATCATGATCATCTCAACAGACACAGAAAAAGCATTTCACAAAACTCAATACCCATTCATTATAAAAGCTCTTAATAAAACACATTTATGCAACAATGAAAGCTTGAAAGCCTCTTTTTAAGATCAGGAACAAGATGAGGGTGCCCGCTCTCTTATCCTATAGAGCATAGTATGGGAAGTCCTTACCAGATCAGTTAAGCAGAGAAAGAAATAAAAAGCATCAGAATAAAAAGAAAGAAGTAAAATTATCTGTGTAAATTACATTAATTTATAAGTAGAAAATCTTAACCATTCCACTAAAAAACAGATCTAATCAACTAATCCAATAAAGTTGTAGGATACAAAATTAACATACCAAAATTAATAGCATTTCTATACACTAACAAGTTATCTGAAAAAATAAATAAAGTAAACCCATTTATAATAATGCCAAAAACAATAAAATACTTAAGAATAAATTTAGCCACGAGGTAAAAGATATCTATACTGAAAACTGTAAGACATTAACAAAAGAAACTGAAGAAGATGCAAATGGGAAGGTAGCCCAGGCTCATGGACTAATCAATTTTGTTACAATGCCCACACTACACAAAACCATATAGAGATTCAAAATATTCAATCGATAGATTCAATGGAATCTACCAAGATTCTAATGGCATTTTTTACAAAAGTAAAGACAACACTAAAATTCATATGGAACCACAACAAACCTAGAAAAGCAAAAGCAACACTGAGAAAGAACAAAGCAGTAAGTATCACATTCCTGATTTCAAGCTGTATTATACAAATATAACATACACCTATAGTAATCAAAACAGTATGGTACTGGCACAAAAGCAGACACGTAGGCCAATGGAAAGAACTGAGAGTTCCAAAAGAAATTCATGCATTTATAGTCAACTAATACTTACAAGGGAGCCAAGAATACTAAATAGAAAAAGACAACAGGTGCTGGGAAAATTAGATATTCACTATATTGGACCCCTATCTTGTACCCCTCACAAAAATTAACTTGAAATGGGAGTTAAAAAGTTAAATGTAAGACCTGAAACCATCAAACTCCTAGAAGAAAACACCAGAAAAAAACTCCTTGGCATGGGTCTTCGCAGTGATTTTTTGGATATGACACCTAAAGCACAAGTAACAAAATAAAAAATAACCAAACTACATCAAACTAAAAAGCTTCTTCACAGCAAAAGAAACCATAAACAAAATGCAAAGACAACCTACATTTTGGGGAAAAAAAATTTGTAAGCCACATGTCTGATAAGGGGCAAATACCCAATATATAAAGAACTCATATCACTCAAGAGTAAAAAATCAAATAATCCAATTTTAAAATAGGCAAAGGACATGAATAGACTTTTTTCGAAAGAGGATATATCATGTATCAAGAGGTACATGAAAAGATGTCAATCACCCTTTTACCCCCACTTAACATTAATTACCCTCATTATAGGCCTATCTCCAAATGCACTCACAATGGAGGTTAAGGCTTCAACATGTGAATTTTGAGGGGATATAATTCAGTCTACCATAAATCAAATAAACAAAGAGAATTAAATAATATTGGAATTGAGACTAAATTGAAAGAATATTGAAATCTCAAAGGCCAGCCTATAGTGCTGTAATACAAAAATAATTTATAAATTTTATATTCACATTACATAACTTATGAAACGGTAGCAAACATTTTGAAAATGAAAAAAATAAGTGAATTATCCTTAATAAACAACATTCTACTAGTAATATTATACTTTCTGTAGCTTACAAGCAGTAAGTGTTTCTGTTAAATCAATTCAACAATTAATAAAAGTAATTAAGGACAAAGGGTAAGAACTATCTAGAAACAAAGAAATAGGATATACCACTTGAAACAAATTATGAGTTCTAAAAAGCTGTTCAAATATCTAGAAAATTATTGAAATGACTAATGACAAAAGATAATGAATTTTTAAGTTGTTTCTATTTATGGAATGCTGCAACTTTGCCAAATGTTTCCAAAGCTTCATTGATTTGAAGATGATCAAAATTAATAAAAATCAATCTGACTCATGAAATACGATGTTCCACAAGAACTGAGAGGCCAGCCAGCCCCAGCTCTCCCAGTCATGCAGCTGAGACACCATACATGAGGGAAGCCAGCTTGGTTCTTCCAGCCACAGTAAGTCACCAACTGATTACAAAACATAGACAGGTGCAGCCAACACCACAGGGAGCAGAGAGAGCCCAGCTGCATCCAGCCCGGAACTGAGTCATGAGCAAATGCAGGGTGGCTATTGTTTGAAGCAACTAAGTTTGGGAGTCAAGGGTGGAGGTTTGTTACACAGTGACAGATAACTGAAATGACACCTGCACTTTAATCACCAAGTGACCTTTTTAATTTGGTACCCACTGTGGAAAGAATTCATGTTTTCTGGAATGGGGAAGAATATAATGCTATAAATCTTCCTATAGCTTAGATAAGATGAACCTCCAGGTCCTGTAACTTCATTTGTTCTAATTACTGTTGCCCTCCCCCAAGCCCCTTCCAGACAAGCAGAGGTACAAAGTCTTTGAGGTGCAAGCCACCTGGGCTAGGCTTGGGCTCCTGGGGTCACTCGTTCTCAGACTGTACAGTACCTGCTAGCTTGGGGGTTCTTTTTGCGGTGAGATATACATAACATAAAATTTACCACTTTAAACATGCTTAAGTGATAACAAGTACATTCATAGTGTTGTGTGACCACCGCCATTCATCTCCAGAACTTTTCCATCTTCCCAAACTGAAACACACTCTGTCCCCATGAAACAATAACTCCCCATCCCCCTCAGTCCCTGGCAACCAGGATTCTACTTTCTATCTCCATGAATTTGACTACTGAAGTAATCACATATAAGTGGAAACCACTCCATCTTCTAATTCAACTCTTCACTTGTCTATGTCCTTCTATAACCCAGGAGTTCTTGACAAAAAGACTCTAATTTTTCTTTGTGTCACCATTACCACTCCCAGTGTCTGGCATATACTGATGTCCAATTAATGTTCAACAATGGATGAAGAATGGATGGATCGGTAGAAGGGTGAGTGGACAGATGGGCAGATGGGCAGATGGATAGGTGGGTATGTGGGTGGATGGACAAGTGGGTAGGTGGGTGGATGGATAGGTGGGTAGGTGGGTGGATGGACAAGTGGGTAGATGGGTGGATGGATAGGTGGGTAGGTAGGTGGATGGATAGGTGGGTAGATGGTGGGTAGATAGAATGATGAAGGCAGTCAGTTATCACAATCTTTAAATAATCCTTTAAATAACTGTCCCACTAGGTAACAAGCAACATGCAGACTGGGACCATGTGACCTTTCATTCATTTACCTAAGAGCACTTCAACCACTCTGCAGGCACAATAAACAGGGCACCGTCCATGCCTGTAAGGAGCTCAAAATCTAACAGATAAGATCCGAAACAGAGGCGCACGAATGTCCGTGGATGCACCGAGCGTGAGACTTCAAACACAGTGCATGTTCAGTACACGTATTTTTCACTGACTTGAATCAGGTGACAAGCTAGCTTGAACCCTGAGGGCTTGAATTTCCTCTTTCAAGCTGTGTGACTCTAAGCAAGTTACTTTATCTCTTCACAGCTGGCAGATGCAAATCAGTTCTGACTTAAAACCAGGTATAAACCTGCAGACAGGTGGCAGCAAATGCAGAAGCCATGTTTTCACCAGAGAAATGGTGGGAGGGGGCGGGCCCACAATCACAGAACTATCCAGAGAGTCCTTGGACTAGGGAGGCAGAATACTGGGATGCAGCTTCCTGCTTGTGTTCCCAGCCTTCTAAATGTCATCTTCTGGGGAATGCTGCCTTTTGAGGGAATTAAGTGATTTTCCTATTATTAGCACATTGAAACACTGTAAACAGATTGAAGCACTGTAAACAGATTGCAAACAATGAACCTTTGTTAGAAACACCCTATTTAGTTCTGGGCTCTGGCTCCTCCCACACCTGGAGCTAGAGCATCTATTTTAACAATGCTGCTTCTGAGGCAGATGTCACGTCAAGGGGCATCATCTTACTCATGAACCTCAGGCCTTCAGGGGAGCATAAAGGTACACACAGAGATCTGAATGCCCACAGCCTTCCAACTGTTGTTCTAAAACCCAGTCCCCCAATTTGGCCCTTTATCTTCCTAATGCAGAGTAGCGGCCACCTCGGTAGCCAGGCCTGGCAGCATGATGAACATATCTCCGCGATGCCTTTGTCTTTATTCTCTTTGCTGATCCAGAAAGGGAGCTTGAGGATCTGAGCTCTTGCTTCAGCTTAGAGGTCTCCCTGTGCTCCCAGGTGCATGAGTGCAAGTGCCATTCTTAATAACAATCAGGCATCCTGCAGAATAGCTGAGACTACTAAGTTTAGCCACACAGCTAATGAGTCTGTAACTCACAAGATTAATGTTGGATCTAATTTTATAGCGTCTGGCTATGACTGCCATGATTTCCATTCTTTTCTGCGCCTCTCCCGGGAGCTGGCTTCGGCGTGCCCTTCTCTTCCCGTCTACTTTGGCTCGCCTTGTTTTGTACGCCTCTGTGCTCTACCAGAACTTCAGTTTTTAAAAGCTGTGAGTCACTTAATTATTCTGTTCCCTCGGTTCATGTGAAGGATGTCTGAAACTGTTATAAAAGTCAGAGTGTCTGGAACACACGTGCACAGCACGCACACTTGGAATGTAAGAAGTTGCTTCACATTTGGAAAAGACAAGTCCTCGAGGCTTCACCTGACGCGCGCTGGCTGCCATGATGACCCCGCCAGATAACGGCAGCGACTGTTTCTGGGGTCCTGAAAGTAGCGTATGAAGAGTGTCATTCATAATCCTTGTTGATGCTCACAGGGTGCCAGACCCCAGGGAGCACTGGCCATGCACATTTAATTCTCCTCCTCTGCTATCTTGTGATCATCAGTTCCAGTTTGCCAGTGAGAAAAATGAGTCTCAGAAAGGTCAGAGCCTGGCTTAAGATCATCCAATAAACAGCAGGATGGACTAGTGTTTTACGCCCAAATCTATCTGACTCAAAAGCCTGAACTCAAATCCCCTATGCCCCCCACTGCACCCTAGAAGCAGAGTTCTAGGGATGCTGGCCAGAGATCAAAGGCAGCTAGCAGCTAAGCCTCTAAGAGTAAAAAGGGGCTGTTCCACAATACAGTATCCGGAATCTAGAAACCTGAAAGCTCTCCAGTTGGGACCTGGTGTGCAGGGCAGGGAGCAACTGCCAAGAGTGTTGAGCATGACCAATCTGTGGTCTCTCCTGAGCCTTTGAACCGGGCTCCAAAGAACCCATCTCCCGGTGAGATCAAGCTCCTGCATAATCCCACTGTAAACCCAGAACTACGGAGAAGTTGGTCACTTTGCGGAGAAGACGTACCGCAAGAAACAGAGGCCAGGATTCCTGCAGGCAACCAGACTGCAAGATTAGCCCCCGCACCCCACACTTTACAAAGGAACTTGGACTGTGGTGTGTCCCTGAATTGCGCAGGTGATAAATAGCTCCACGATTCAGGGAGAACAATGGTTGGGATGCAAAGAAAATTCCAAGAGAACTTGAGCCTCCAGCCACACTGGAAGAGCAAGTAGGAGTTAGGGAGGTGAAGGAGTACAGGGAGTCAACAGTCACATGTTTCACTCATCACTGAACAGATCTGTTTGGCTACGAATTAACTCAGTCAGGTGAGAGTATAGTGAGAAAGGTAGGTTTGGAGGTCTTGACTGCAACCTGGATTAATAAAAACAAGTTCAAGAGAATTCACCTTTTCCACCTGCCTCCCATAGCAATTAACTTTAGGGAAGAAAATGCTTCTGAGCAAGACCCCTGTAAACCTTACAAGAAAATGTAATGCACAAATGAAGTCTGTGGACCACCCAGTTCTAGTCAGAACTGTCAGAAGTTCAGTCAGGACCCTCACCTGGGTGAGGAGGGGCAGCAGAAGGACACATACACCCAGTGCTCACCGGGAAGGTGCAGTGAGAGTACTGGAGGTTATTGGGGTTGAAGGTTGGGTCTCCCCAAAATGTCCAGAGCAGGCGCTCTCCAATACATGTCATCTTGTTATGTGGAACTGAGGTCAATCAAGGCCCTGCAAACTTCAGGAGAAACTCACCTTTTCCTCAATGAATGAAGATTACCCAGGTCTAAGGATGTCTTCAAAAATAACCTTTTTGTCAGAGGAACCTCTCTTAAGGCAAAGCAGACATCTAGGGAGTTGGTTTTGTCATGTATGCCCACCCCCTCACCTCATTCACTAGTTGAGAAATAAGAAAGCTCGGTCTGTCTCATTTACTCTAGAATTTACAGCCATGTGAATTCTCCATATGTATGTAACTAAATTGGCTCTGTCTGATGTCCATCCATTTGCTCCACTGGCCCAATAAAAATACAGGACGGGGGGCTTTTTCCTTGTGCCTCTACATGGTAAAACAACCCAAAGGAACCTATAATCCAAAACTATTTCATAAGGTCATGAAGTTTTGGCTTCAATTATTTTTCCATTTACTCAACAAACATTTAGTCATGATCTACCATATACCAAGAAGTGTGTAGGCGTTTAAATTCTGATGTACAACTAAGTCTCAAACCTCCAAGCAAAACAGTAAGAGCCTACTGTCCTCACCATCCCCCTGGGCCCAACTTCTCCCTTCTCAGTCCTTCACTGGAGGTGAGTGCCCTTGAACAGAACTGAGCCTGGTGATGCTGGGATTCAATGACCTTCTGTGCAGGGTCTGTGAACAGCAACGTGCTGAGCTGACCCTGAGAATTATTACTGGCCTTAGATCCAGCAGAGGGAAGAAAAAAACAGATCCAACCTTAGAAAAGGAAGCTTCAACGGATGCATTTCGGATTTTCTGAACAGCAGTAATTATGCTCACTTAGCCACTCTTATCTTCAGAGCTCACAGGGATCTAGAAAGTTGATAGATATTATGATCCCCCTTAAATTACTACCCCAAAAATGGGTCAAGGAGAAGCTAGTGGCTTGGCCCAAGGATTAGTGCTAAATCAGCTTCAGAATTGAGAACAGAAGTTTCTAGGTCCAGCATCTACTCTGACAGCAGGTTCTAAAGCCAGTCGCCGAAGTCCAGTATCTTTTCTAACTCTTAGAATCAGCGCTTGGAGTCAGAGCAAAGAAATCAGTAAATGTTGACTTATGCTGCTATCAAAATGAAAAAAAGAGAACAAAAAATTCAGTTAATTACTCAGGACATGTTGGGAGTCACCTCTACTTGTCAAGTTCTGGTTGTCTGCTTCCCCTCCATCACATTTCCCATCACTCCATTTCTTCCCCATCACCATGCCTGGCAGATGCTCATTACACATGTGTGTAATGTACTATGGATCTGGGGGCTTCATGATAGAAGGGACATGGAGACAAACCTTGAATTATAAAAAATAAAAGAGGATTTTGATGGCGGGAAAAATGCAGGAAAGATATAAGCAAAAGGCAAAAGAACGAGGCATGATGTGGCATCTAGTGAAAGGTGCGGTTTCCACCCTGAGTGTGGGCAGTGGGAGATTAGACTGTAAAGGAAGGACTTGAGTTGGGATTTTAATGAGAAAGAAATGGAGCATGTGGTGCAGGCTGAGAACAGCATGCTTCCAGAGTTGTTCATATGAATTCATGCTTTGTTGGTCTATAACCAATCACCAGGAAACTAGCTTATATGGGGTTTAGACCTTGACATTTGGCTACTGACACCAGCAGGGATAGCTGTGTCTTTCTCAGTCCTAAACATGTTCCTCGGTCCTATCATCACAGACTTAATGGGGTCAGCCCACACTGACACTTCTGAGATGCTCGTGTTCTTCTCTAAGGCTGGAAGCATCACACTGCTGACTAGGCTACAAAGCAGGAATATTCCAAGGCAACAAATTTCATGGCCAAGAAATGTTTCCTGTTTTCAAAATGGTCAATGCAAATCACAATGCTAAATCATGTAGTCAAATATGTATAACGATAAATACGTTTGTTCATCAAATCTCAAGTTTTGCAATCCTGTTGACTGAGATATGAATATTTTTACCAGTCTTTGTTCCATGACAAAAGGATCAGCTTCCCAAAAAGGAAGGGTCTACCTCAGCATTTTTTCTCTGCCTTTTAATGAAACATTGTCTGCTCTGGCATAAAAGGGTTGTGATAAACTAGATATTGTTTCTGGTCCCGAAACAAGACTTACATCCAGTTTGTTCAAGGTCAGAAGGCACCTTATTATCTTAAGTATCACAGACAGAACGTTGTCTCTGAGGCGCCCACATAGATGTTCAAGGACAAATTAGACACACAGTGTTTAAGGGGATATGTGCCTCTAAGGAATGAAATTTGAGGATTATTTTCTGATGCTTTTTCTCTGTACATTATAAATCTCTTTTGCAAAGGAGAAAACTGTACAAAAATGAAGCTAGAAATTACAAAATAGCTCTTAAAACATTAGTAATTAATGGTAGTGTTAGCACATAAGAATGCACAAAAATAGCCTTTCCAAAACTGTCCACAAAGATCTCAAAGAACTGTGTATTCTGTGGAACTGTCTTAGGGAAGAATTAGAAGTAAGGATAATATGACCACAAGTGAATTGGGGAAGCCAGTGTGTGCCAATCAGGAAGATATATAGATTGTAGGGAAGGGGTTTAGAGCATAAATATACTGGACTAATACCAATTCATGTCCTGCTTTTTTTTTTTTTACAAAGTCTTTCAAATTGAAACCTATTCCATTTCCATTGCCACCACACTACGTCCAAATTCCATTATATTAAAAGTAGACTCCTGCAATCATCTTCCATTTCAGATTTTTTAAACAAAGGAGTTCAACAAAATTTGACATAGAGCTTTTTCCAAATACAGATTTCTTAGGCGCCACACCAGGTCTCCTGAGTCAGAATCTCCAAAGATAGGGGATCCCCATCAAATAGTTTTAAATCCTCCACAGGTGCTTCTGAAGTGAATCTCTAATTAAGAATCATTCAACCAGGGCCTCCCTGGTGGCGCAGTGGGTTAAGCAACACACTATGAAGCAAACCACAGCCACTGCAGCAAGAGTTCGATCCCTGCCTCCAGCCAGGGAGGGGACCCACATGGCACAGCAGACCTCTCCTGCCTCGCCCACTGCTCCCCTCAGCAGTGTATTTCAATGGATCTGCCTATTCTGCTCCCCATTCTGTCTCTGGTGAATCCTCTCACCACCCTGGACTCTGGCCTGTACAAAAATCATCACAAATTTCCAACAATGAAAAGAAATTTCCAACAATGAAAGGAATAGCTGCCATGCGGACTCCCACCCACTGATCCTCTTTGGCAATTCAGGTCTTATCCCTCCTCACTCTTGCACAATTAAACTAAACTGGTCTACTCTCTGACTGGCATGTATACCCTTGAGCTAGGACTCACACCATCCTTTCCTCACCTGGCACATCCGACACCCATCATCACTCCAATGCACACCCATCAATTGCCCCCTAACAAGCACTCACCCCAAGTCTCCATAAAACCTCAGTCTTCATTCATGACTTGTCCACTGCCAGAATCATTCTCTGTCCTCTGAATTGCACACAGCACTTTTTGTGCATCTGTGAAGGTGAATATGTGACATGACGGGGGAGGGAAGCTCGTTACCTCTGGCACATGCTGTGTTCTCCAGCAATGCATCAGTTGAAGTCACACGATGGTGTAACTCAGGGGACTCAATAAAGATGTTCCAACTAGTGAATAAAGAAAAATTATAATTAAAGTCGAATTCTTCCCCCTGATAACATTAAGAGCAACTTGGGCACCCAGCAGCTCCTAACCTCCAGGTTACAGGCCCACCCCGGCCATCTGTGTACACTCACTGTCCCTTAGCAAGGGGAACATCATTAGGGATTATGTCATTGTGTGAACGTCATAGGGTGTAATTACACAAACAGATGGTACAGCCCTTGACACTCCTGGGCTATACAGTAGACCCTACTGAGACCATCATCATGTATGTGCTCTGTCCTTGACCACAATGTTATTTAGCAACACTTGACCATATTCAGAAAAACAAAGTCCTCTGGTTAGCAGGACTCACCGTTCTTAGAAGACCTTTGGAACACTTTCTCAATTCTAATAACATCATTTGGCATCCACTGCTCTGACCTTAACAGGTTTCTTAAAATAGTTCTTCCAAATGCATCCTCTCTCTCTCTTTCTCACTCTCTCTTTCTGGAGATAGAGATAGAGATAGAGATAGAGATAGAGATAGAGATAGAGATAGAGATAGAGATAGAGACAGAGACAGAGACAGAGACAGAGACAGAGATATGAAAGAAATTCTGCAGTGATTCATCCAAATGTATTGCACCTAGGACATTATCCCAGGCATTTCAACATCTATCAGTCTATCCCTGTTACTTTAGATCTAGTCGATAGCTACCTCAGGGAGAAAAAAATATATGTGTTTTGTTGTTTTCTATCTTTATGTAATATACCTGTTAGAGCCAAACACTGCAAGAGAAAAGTTCACCACATCTGTTTCTACCATAATAAGAAACTACTTGCCTCTAAAACTTTATTTTAATACACTAATACATTTCAATGTATATATAATTTCAATGTATATGTAATTACATTTCAATGATATGTAATCTATAGTTACATATCAAGTAGAAATAGCAGTTAAAAGAAATAAACCAAGGAACAACTGGAGGAGGCACAAAGAGTTGGTAAAGGAAACCATAGGCCCTCAGCACATCAAGCAAAAAACCAGTATAACTTGATGAGTGAAAACACAAAGACCAGCTGAAGAAAAACCAGCTTCCCCAGTCTTCCCAAACCCCCTCTGCTCAATTTTTGTCATCAGTCTCCACTTCTATTTTGTGCACCACCAACCCATCACCTGTATGAGTAAATATCTAATCTTGAAGTCTAGCGAGTACAATCTGATTTCAGAGATGTGTAAAGGCATCTAAGACACGCAGCTTCAGCCACCTCCTCCCTGGGCTTCCAGGAGCCCTTCTTATCCCATTATAATGTGGATATGAGTGATCTGTCACTCAACTTCTAGGTTTATGAGTGACTCAAATGTTATCCCTAAGATCCTTAGCAAAGAGATGAGCTAAATATGACCTTAACAAATCATCTTCCACAGAGAGAAAAACGGTGCCTGTCACCTTTAAAAATCCAACCAGTCAATAACAAAATAATAGGTTCCCAAAAATGACAATTCCTTTTCCCCTGTGATGAAAACCATAGGCAATAGCTCTGTTTTTCAAAAGTGTAGTACAATTTACCTTTCTCACATTCTCACATTCACATTAGGAGGTAACCAACATGCTTTGGGCTCTTCATATTACATTGTCTCTCAGTAGTAATGAGTGATTTGGTACATGTCTGATTATTGTTTGTACCAGTTAACTAACCAAGATGCACAGATTAACTAGCAGAGACCTGTAGTAGTGGAACACAAAGTAAAAGGTTTTTAAACACAGAGAAAGGTTTTTAAATATAGATAGAAGGGAGTAAAAAACTAAAGCAATGATTTTCAATCTTTTTCCCTCTGATGACACATTCTGTAGGTAGGAGAGAAAATCTTCTTTTCCTCTACCCTTCTAGGTTGTTGACCAAAAGAACCTGCAATAAAGGCCAGATTAGCAGGATCAAAAACTAATTTCATTTGAAAGGGAGCCCCACAACAACCTAAGGTTCCCTGACACTCAGGCAGATAAAAGGTTTATATGTTAATCTGAGTTAGGAAGGAGATAGGAGTCTGGGGCTTCAAGGGGAGGAAGACAATTTAAAGGAAGATGGGAAGAACAAATGTTTAGTAAACAACTGTTTGCTGTGCAAAGCCAAAGGGACATAGAGAGGACTGTGAACAAGCAGGCCTTGTTACACTCCCCCCAGCTAAGAGTATAACTCATGCTTTGTGGTTATTTCTTGTGGTAACTCTCTTCCCACTAAATTCTTTTAGGCAGTTAAGGTGGAAGTAAGAAGACAAACTTCCCGAGTCTTCTTTTTCTTAAAAATAATCGGCCTAAAAGAATCCTCGTGCCAAAGGGACATATTTTAAGATATTAAATTTTGTCCCCTACATTTATTCCAAGAAGTTTCAGGACTCTGGTTAGAGATGGCAGACTAAAATACTCCTTAGTCACTGATCCCTCTGAAAACCCCACAAAAATAGTAGAGAGACTCTTGGAACAAAGTGCCAAGATAAAGATGGTAACACAGTAATGGAAACTAGAAAGTCAATGGGTGAGTGAATGACTTACAAGATTGAAGAAAGCTGACCCCTAAACCAGTTCTGGGTGTTTTGGGGCATGAAGGTGAAGTTGGGGCTAAATATAAGAGATTTGATTGAAAGTCTACTTCAGATACAGGTAGACTTCCATCTCCTTGTTTGCTCAGCACTGTCTTGGTTAAAGATCAGAGGCTAACTCTCTGAAAGGGGCAAAAAGTAGGACAGTATGCACAGCCGAGGGTAAGGGAGAGCATATTAAGACTATGAGCGAGGAATGAGCTGCATTTTGAAATACTGCCACCTCCCCAACCCCAGGTCTACTTCCATTCAGTCCCAAACACTGTTGGACAAACTTATCCTTACACAGGAAATTAAAACTTCCCTGTAGAATCTGAGCCCAGTAAAAAGTGACCTAAAGTTACTGACATTACGAGATAACCCAAAGCAGTGCCCCAGCCAATGCCCTAGTAAAGCCCACATATGACAGGCCCCATCTAACAGGCAGAGTCTCCAACAGGCTTGTGGAAGCCCCAAAAAGATTAAAAAGAGGGCCCAGGATCACTGGGACACTTGAAAAACACCTCTAAAGTGAAAGTCAGGCCAAACAGGCATTTAAAAAAGAATTTTATAGAAACAGAATTAAGGAAAAGAGAAAAAAATTAAAAGAATAAGTTCTTAGAAGTTAAAAATATGATAACAGAAATGAAAATTCCAATAGACAGGTGAGAAGTTAAAATTTTAAAAACTCTCTCTGGAATAAAACCGTAGAGAAAGAAAACAAAAAAAGGAAAAAGAATTTAAAAGAGGGCCAGTTCAGGAGGTCCAACATCTGAACAAAGGATTCAAATAAAGAGTTGTTCCTACTTCCACAGGGACATGAAGAAACTAGCTAAGAAATAACTGAGAATTTCAGGATGGAAGGACATGAATTGCCAGATTAAAAGGACACAGGGAGTACCCAAAACAACCAGTGACAATATAAATAGAGACATTCATTGTGAAAGTTTAGGCCACTGGGGATAAGACAAAATTAACATGGATTTCTATAAAGTGACTAAGAAAAAAGGGAGAGGACTCAAATTGCCAAAATCCAAATGAAAGTTAAGGACATCCCTGCTGATTTTACAGAAACAAAAAGGAATGTAAGAGAGTATTGTGAATAACTGTACACAAATCATTGGATTTGTACACAAATCATAGATGAAATGGACAGATTCTTGAAAAACACACACTGCATCAAAACTAACTAGTGAAGAAATAGAAAGTCTGGATAGCCCTATAACTGGCTAGTAAGATTGAATCTGTAATCAAAAACTCCCCCCATGCCCCCAAAAAAACCCAGGGCCAGGAAGCTTTACTATGTCAATTCTACCTAACACTTAAAAAAATTTTAACACCAATCTTTCTCAAACTCTGTAAAAAAGCTGAAAAGGAAGGAACATTTTTAGTTCATTCTACTGAGGCCAGGATTATCCTGCCCCCAAAGTATAGGACATTACAAGTAAAGAAACTATAGACCAATATCTCTCATGAATATTTATGTAAAAATACTCAATAAAATACTGCCAGACTGAATTCACAAGTATTTTAAAAGGATTGTACACCATGACCAAGTGAGATTTATTTCTGGAAAGCAGAAACAGTTCAACATATGAAAAAATCTCACTGTTTACCAGAGAAATAAACCACGTGTTCATCTTAATTGATGCAGAAAGAGCATTTGGCAAAATTCAGCATCCTTTCATGATAAAAAACATTCAAAAATAGGGAGAGAAGGGAAACTCCCTCAACATGACCAAGGGCATATATAAAAACCCACAGTTAATATCATTCTCAATGGTGAAAGGCTGAAACCCTTTCACCCAAGATCAGGAACAAGACAAGGACACCTGCAAGTTCAAAGCAAGAAAGAAATTAGGTAAGAAAAAGAAATAAAAGGTGTCCAAATCAGAAAGAAGAAGTGAAAAATGTCTCTATTTGCAGCCACATTGGGAATTAAATTTCAACATATGGATTTTGAAGGGACACATACGTTTAGTCTACAGCTGTCAGTATCTAAAGTATATAAAGACTGTCTACAAATCTACAAGAAAAAGACAGATTCCAATGGAAAACCGTGGGCAGAAGGCTTACCACGGCTCCTCGCAACAAACAACTTAGAATAAATTTGAGCAAAAACTAAGTAGTGGTTTGTGCACAACTCAAGTCTTGTGAGACTGAAGAATGACACAGGATCATATTCTAAGTCTATTCAAAGTCAAGGAACGACAAGATGTCCCCACTCCTGGGTCCCCAGGCTTACGATACCCACCCTGGTCTTTATATGAATTTTGCTAAAAGTAGGCATCTAGAGGTGCTTCATTCTTTCCTCTACTTGATTTCTGACTTGCTGGTTCTCTTTCTGAATAGAAAATATCCCTTATGTGAAGCCATATGAGAAAAGCCATAGCCTGATGGCGGAGGAAGTAAAAACCGAAGGACAGTGGAGGTATGCAAACCAGCACAGACCCCCATCTGGGCGCTTCGCATCATCACATGATAGATAAAAGGCAGGACACACAGACAGAGCATGAGTAGCCCAATGCCTGCGGTTGGATTATCTTCTGGCCCAGATGTTAGAAACCCCTATATAAATTCTAAAACATCTGTCACACAAAAGAACCCTAAACCACAGCAAATTGCAGGTAATGTTGATATTTTTGCAATAAAGCCTCTGATACTCATCCTCTCCCTACATTTTTCTTTTCTTCTTCCTTAACTGTGAAGCTGTTTGGTGGTGCTGGGCAGGCAGGGAGGTGGAGGGAGAAAGAACAGACAACACGTACAAGATTTTTTATTTCAACCAAACAGACTCCAGAGATGAGGCATCCAGGTATGACACAGAGACAAACAATAGAATCTCTAAGTTAATTGAAATGAGGAGGAAGGAGGAAAATTCAGCCCAGTCAAGGCCTGTGTTTGTACAGACAGTCTGGACGAGGGAGTGAGTGAATGATGAAGATGAGCTGGCCAGAGCTCAGCAGTGTGAGGCCAGCAGCTGATAACCGAGCTGGTCCATTCCATCATTCAATCGCTGAACACTTTATGCCAAGCTCTATGCTGGGGGAGAGGGAGAAGAGCAAATATAGTTGAGGTCCATGGGCATATATCTTAGAAAAATGGGAGAAGCAAATGAGTGAGAAGGTGTGAGAAGAGAAGTAGGGGCTCTGAGGAGGCCCCCAGCTTGGGGGTCAGAGAAGTCTCCCCAGAGGAAGCCACATCTAATCTCAGACTCCAAGTGAAGTAAAAGTTAGCTGGACACAGTGGGGTAGAGACAGGGGTAGGAAACCAAGGTCAGAAATCCCAGAGCTGGAGACTGGCGGGTGTGAGTGTGGCAGGCAGGGAAAGACTGAGAACAGTGCACAGGGGAAGTGCAGGGAGAGCAGAGAATGCAGGAAGGCAAGAGCTGAGTTCACACTCTCCATGGTTTAAGGCCACTGCACCTGCCCAGAAAATGTGCCGCCTTGCCCCTTATTCCACAACTGCTACGTGTTTCCCCAAGTCGCCTCTGTTCTCCAGTGTGCCTGGCACTCTGGCAGTGGTAATGCGCTGGTTTGCAGGGAAGAAGCAGGCGGCGACTTGACAGGGACTTGGGGAACTCAGTGGACACTAACGTCTTAAATCTTATACAACATGTGAAGGGGCATAAGGGAATTTTTCCTTTGTTTCTCTGAGGTTCTTCTCAGGCTGGTTGTGCAAATAAATTAGCATCAGACAAATGAGTAGGAGAAAAAGAACAAATTTAATTGCCTGCATGAGAAGAGTTTGCATGGCTGTAAATTCTAGAGTGAGCAAGGCAGTGGGTTTACATCTGAGCTAATGAACGGGGGAAGGGACCTGAAACATGTACAGGAGCCCTGTCCCCACACATCCACTTACTCAGGTCTACTAACATCTCCCCATTAAATATTAAGAGAAGCCTTCAAGCATTGCAAAATCTATCTGGGAGAATGGTTACCAACTTTGTAACCTAGATGTTACTGAGAAAATCTCTGATGAAATGAGTCAACTGGACTTTCCATTCCCAAATTCGCTCACACATAACCTTAGGGGCATCTGTAATGGGAGACAGAAAAGGACTGTAAGAAAGAAGCAGGAACAGTGAGAACCTCCAAGACACTGGGTGATGCCCATAGTCAGCCTCATGGTAAAGGGGGAGCTTTCCAGACTCCACCCTCTGGCTTCCCTGCTGGGAGTGAGGGGCAGAGCACAGCCAGCCTGTGGATTAAAAAGATGGAGCAGAGGTGGGCACACTTCTTTCTTTTTTGGCTGCCTTCTGATTGCACCCTGATTTCTGCTCCACTGACACCATCTGTAGATAGGACAGGCAGCATCCAGCCAAGTGCCAGTGAATATATCTTCTCTTGGTTCTCTCTTCTCTCACCCTATGTATAAATAAAATCTTTTAAATCCTCTGTCTGAGTTCTCTATGCATTTGGGTCTTGTTCTGTAGTCTTCAGCACAGGGGTGAGGACTCACAAGCTGGGTCATCCCTTTCTCCACTCCACCCTGATCCCAGGTGTGCCCCAAGCTAGGTTAATGGGTCATGTCTTCCCATCACACCCTGCCCATCCAACACCACAGCTGCCTCAGATCTCCTGGCTAGAGTCCTATCAGGAGTCGGGGGAGCTATATCTATCCAGGTACATCATACATTTGTTTCAACTATAATTATTCCTCCTCGCAGACAGAAGCATCCTGGTATAAGCAGAACAGGGCAATCCCACCCCCACACATGCACCAGGCAGAGGTGGCACTGCCATCTGGTGCTTAGGAGCCAGGGCCTGAGGCTCACACGTCACTCCCACCTTGCCAAAAAACCAAGTGCCAACACTTTCATTCAATTCCCTTCAGCCCCTCTGGTCACATGGATCCATTTTGTGATTTCCATTTAGCCCCTGATGTTCCTTTTGACCTAATCTCACCAGGATAAAAATGTTGGGTTGACAGAGACAGGTTTGAGAGTGGGCAGTAGAGAAAGTCCGTAGAGTCATTTGTCCTGGGAGCTCCACAGCCCTGGTGAGAGCCTTCTGTCCAAAGACGGCCTTGATGCGAATAATAATGGATTATTTTTATGACAGTAATTTTATGGTTAAAGCGAATCATTTTCAAGCCTCCCTTGTGGTGCAGGGGTTAAGGCTCTGTGAGTTCAAGCTACATCTAGCCACTGCAGCACAAGTTCAATCCCCAGCCAGGGAGGGGACCCACATGACGCAGCAGACCTCTCCTGCCTCGCCCACTGCTCCCCTCAGCAGTGTATCTCAGTAGATCTGCCTGTTCTGCTCACCCCCTCTCCACCTCTTGCATGCATAAATAAAAGTAAATCTTTAAAAAAAAAAAAAAGCTACATCAATTCTATTTTTGTCACTGAAAAACAGAGGTATGTTCCAAACTCATATTGAATGATTCTTCTACCATTTTGTGCCTTCAGTGCCCTGCACGTAGCAGGCATTTATGAAACTTTATGGATGCTAGTTGATGGGTCATCAGTACCAGACATGCTTGTTTTAAGGAAAAAAAAGGAACTTTTGGGCCTCCCTGATGGCACAGCGGGTTGAGAGCCACACTATGAAGCATCCGCAGCACAGCAGCTCGAGTCCCATCCCTAGCCTGGGAGGGGACCCACATGGCGCAGCAGACCTCTCCTGCCTCTCCTGCTGCTCCCCTCAGCAGTGTACTTAAGCAGATCCATCTGTTCTGCTCCCTGCTCTGTCTCAGGTGAGTCCTCTTACCTCCCGCAACTCTGGCCTATACCCCAGCTCTTGTATGCATAAATAAATAAACCTTTTTTTTTAAAAAAAAAAAAAAAAAAGGAACTTTCAAGAACTCAAAGATCTAGCAGCACAAGTATGGACTACCTCATAGAAGGCACCTCAAGGGACCCTGATCCATCAAATCAAACATAAATGTGACTCATATCACATGCACCCTCTGAGGGTGGGACCTGTTCCTCTCCAGGATCCCAACTGGAGATCCCAAGGGGAAAACATCCTGTAGATTTTGTTTGCGATTCTGTCTTCTCTGTGGGGAGATATCTGGAGATGCCACTGAGCAGCAGAGACTTGGAGGGACCAGATGGCTGGTGTGTGAGAGGCTATTCTCAATCCAGGCCCAACAGGGAAAATCTGAAAGCCAGAGCCTAAATTTAGCTTAAAACCTGGGACCCAACTGTATAAACTTAGAAACTCCCTTGAACCATCTGGCCCTTTTAGATCAATAACTATCTGTCTAATCCTAGGATGTAAAGGAACCTCAAGGTCTAGCTCCCTTACGAGACACAACGTCTGTACATCAGCAGCGCCGAGAAGCCTCGGGGAGGTTTAATATGGACTGTCTGGCGAAAACTACATTGATGGTTGCCAAACTTAAAGATCTTAATGTTCTCTGGGATTTTCCTGATTCCAATACATCTTTCACTCTTCTTCCACCAGATTTCTCCTTTATTATCTTGTGTGAGTGCACACACACACACACACACACACACAGGGTATCTATACTGTAAAAAAAAGAAACAAAGGCCCAACATGGAGTTGTTTATGCCAAGCCCCAACGAGACTTAATATCTGATCTAGTTACAGTTACAGTTTCCCCCAAAGTGGTCTCTGGTCAGCACTAGTGAGGTGATCTCAGTGTCTCAGCCTTTTCCATTCCCCAAGCTCTCCTGGTCTCAGTTCCTCTCCATCTGGCTGCTTCTAGCCCTTCCCTATGGGTCCCCACCAGAAGGTGACTGAGACTTGTGGTAGGTTCTTGGGCCAAACCTGTTTGGCTGGGCATTTACCCACGACAGGATGGGCAACTTCAGGTGCTTGGTGTGGAAACTCTTCTTCCCCCTCCTTCCCCTTTTCTGTATTGTACACGAATTGCAGGAAGCAGAGCTTACTTAGAGCAGGCAGGTTTGGGGAGCCGCTCTCCCTGTCCCGTAACAGATTTGGTGACTCTGGCAGGGCAGAACCATCCGTGGTTAGTCAGACCTATGGGGAAAGGCGGCTTCCCCATGGCACTGGCTTCCATCAGCACAAATGTGGTTTTGGTTTTTCTAGTGTGTTTAGTGTGTTTGTTTCAGATATGTGTAGATTTGCTGTTGAAAAACTGGCTTGGGCCTTGCAGAAACTCCGTGTACATGTGTGCAATTTGTTTGTGGTCACTTGCTGAGAGGGTTGGTTTCATGGAAATTGTTCTGTGTAGCAGTTTTACTCAAAAAAGATGGTAGTACGCTGGACCATGTGGCCAGATCAAAGATGGCATCTGAGGCTACTTGACAGCTTCTCTAAAACTTGGGAGTTTTTGTTTTTGGTCTCCTGCTAGGATTTTTGCTTTCTGTTTGTAGCATACTTTGTTAGCTAGAGTTAAGTTGATGGAACTTTGGACTTTTATTTATGATCTCTGCTGTCTAACAGGTCTGATTAGCATTTCTAAAGGCAATAACAGTTCTGCAGTGATATGCTGCTAAAACACTGGTCTTGACTGTGACTACCTCCTGATCTCTGCCCAAGGTGCAAGCCAACAGTGGAGCAGCTCTGATTTAAACTGGCAAATGTCTGCCTGGGTGCTAAGGAAAAAGAAGCCTTGAGCAGTAACTGGTAATAACTGGTAGCCTTGATGCATTCTTGAAGATAGCTTGGATTTTTGCAAGGCCTGGATCAGAAAAATGAAAGAGATTTTGTCTGCGTCTGAAAGGATTTGCTGCTGCAAACTTTTGTCTACAGCATTTGTTTTGGGCATGTTTGCCATATGAATTCTGGATTTGTTTGATTACTGGTGTAAGATGAGATTCTAAGATTCTGCTTCCTACTGAAGGAGATCTATTGTGGCTTAAAGCGCTCTATATGGTACATGAGGAAACAGAACCAGGCTTTAAAACCTATTTTGTTGTTGTTCTCCCAAGTGTGGGGGAGGTGATCTGTACTTTGATACTGATGCCTCTCATTCAGGTTCTGTTCCAGGAAACCCAAGGATTACATGCCTGGTGGCAAACAGAAGATGACTTCCTTTTGCTTGAAATGTAACTTGATTTTGCTCTTTCAGCTGCTGTACAGGACACCCCAGGATTGATTTCTAATGGAAGGTTTGAACACTAAAACCCAAACGTGATAAACAATGGCATGTAATTCTTTTGTAATTGCTCTAACCAAACTTCTCCTGTTTCCAAAGTTTAAGGTTCCTAGGAAGATAAGTGGAATCTGTGATTTCTCCCAGCAACACTCCACACTTTTTTTGGAGTCTGAGCCAATGGAGTAAAACTGCAGTTGTAGAAAACATTCCATGTGGCATAAATAAGAAAACAGTATGTTGTGTGCCTGTATGTGCCTATTTTTCTTGGCCTCTAGATGCTGTAATATTGTCATAGATGGTGCCTATAGACATTGTGAGGAGAAGGGGGTAATGTAACCAAACTGGTAAATGTTTTGAGAACACATGACCTGGGATAATTTTTGGTTAATAGTAGCTAATTTGTAATCTAATGGGTTGTTTTGAAACATGTACTTATAAGTACATGTTTGGGTAAATTTTATCTCTTGTCTGGGTTATTGATTTTGGGCACATAATGTTTTTTTAAGTGTCAGGAAAATGGGAGTTTGAAAAATTTAAGGGTTTTGGAAAAAAAAAAAAGAGAGACTCCAGTTATAAGGTAAAAGCTGAAGGTTATGCTTTAACTGTCAGCATTGTACTATTGGATTGAGCTGGAGCTTTCACAGAGATTGAATATTGTTGTTGCTGCTGTTTTCTGATATTTATAGCAAAGCTTCCCAGCAATCTAAATTAAAGGGAAAATTTGGTAGTCTATCATTTGGTTGATCATAGGATATTTTGTGGAACCTCAGTAGAGCTTCTGAGACACTCCATAAAATTTCTCCCTTTCTTCCTGGGAAAGACATTAGATAAATGTGCCCTATTTAGTTTACCTGATAAAGTAAAATTGGAAGGGAAGCATTGTCATTTGGGGAAAAAAGTAAAACTTTGGCATGTACAGAAATGGTTAATATTGGTTTTCTGAAACTGTTTCAGGACAGGAAGAGGGGCACCCCAAATCTCCAAAACCTGCCTGCTCTAAATAAGTTCTGCCATCCACCGCATTAAGACAAAACATACTCTAGTGTGTAAGGCCTTCAATGGAAAGGAACATTAAGACCATTAGTGTGCAATACAGAAAAGGGGAAGAATATAGTTTCCAAATCCAGCAACTAAAGTTACCCAACCCTTCACGGGTAAACACCCAGCCAAACAGTGTTGGCCCAAAGCAGGGCCACTGAGGCCCGAAACCTGTCACAGTCTAATTCACCTCCTGGTAGGGACCCATAGGAAAGGGTCAGAAACAGCCAGACATTCTGGGAGGAAAAGAGCAAAATCAAAATCAAGATCAACACTGCTACTGTTAATCTCCCCATCATTTCTCACCCACACCTGTTTCAACCAGTCCAAGACCAAGAAGCAAGTGCAGCTTCTTCACATGTCTCTACTCCGTGTGCCTCCTCCAGATCTTCTCCTCCATCCTTCTTCCATCCTTCCCTAGTCTCCTCTCCAGCTTCTCCTCCCTGCTCAGCTCCAACCTCCCTTGGGTAGGGTAGAAAACCCAGAACTGCCCCCCCTTTTCCTGAGGACCATCCTGTTACAATCCCCAATTTTAATTTTTATTCCACCATACCTATGATGGTGCAGATCTCATGGTGGGAAACTATGTGGCTTTCTACCTAAATCTGTACTCCCCAAATTGTAGTTCTTTGATCCCAAATAGACACAAGTTGCCTTTTCATTGCCTTCTGGTTTCTAGGTTAACCCTGTCAACAAAAATGTATCTGTCCTGTACAGGCAAGAAAACCACTATTTCAAAGTCACCAGCTCCTCCTGGAACCCTAATGGTATTCCTCTAGATATGCCTTAATAGTCATTCAACACCACTGTGTTGAATCTGTGTGCTAATCACTATATTTAATGATGAATCTGACACAGTACCTGTCATTCCTGGGAGAGACAAAGAAAGGTGGAGACCTAGATCTAATTAACAGAATGAAAAGTCCAGGAATGCTACTATGCAGGTGAATACATTTATTTTTTGCATATACAATGTATATTTTGTACACACGATATATTTACTGTGTAACCAATTCATTGGCACCCATTTATTATCTCACAGTGTCCGTAGATCGGGAGTCTAGGTATCGATCCTCTGCTCATGTTCTCATAAAACTGAAATCAAGGCTATAGGACAAGCCCCTGGAGCTGCCCAGTGGCTGAGGCCCACTCGAAGGTCCTCAGATCCAGGCAACTCTATGGCCCTCTCTACAGACAGTTCACAACAGGTTGTTTGATTCTTCAAGGGAAGCCAGGGACTCTCTTTGTTCTTTAATTTGACCTCTAAACCACCTTTTAAAGGGCTTACCTGATAAAGTCATACTACAGACTCTTGATTAATCCTAGGTCAATTTTATGGGTGACTTTATCTGAGAGTGAAATTCCATCACATTCACAAGTCCACCCATATTCAAGTGGAAGTGATTATCACAATTCAGGTAAACTAGGGGGCTGGGCCCTGTGTGAATTATCCTTCCAGTAAATAAAATATTTTACTTATTTAAATTGCTTTATAATTATTTAAAAGTAAAAATAGGGCCTCCCTGGTGGCGCCGCACTCAAGTGAAGCATCTGTGGCACAGCAAGCACGAGTTTGATCCCCGGTCAGGGAGGGAACCCACATGGTGCAGCAGACCTCTCCTGCCTCCCCCGCTGCTCCCCTCAGCAGTGTGTTTCAGTCAGTCTGCCTGTTCTGCTCCCCACTCTGTCTCTGGTGAATCCTCTCACCCCCCACACCTCTGGCCTGTACCCCAGCTCTTGTATGCATAAATAAAAATTAAAAATACATAAATAAAAGTAAAAATAACAATGTCTTCTGGTGTTTATAACATGCATACAAATAAAATATACAACAACAATGTATCCTATCACAAAGGACAAAAAGGGTAACTGAAGTATCTGTTTAAGTTGTTTGCAAAACCCATGAACTACTCCTTTTTCCAAGCTTCCAAGAACTATCCCAGTAACATTTCCAAAACCTTCACCAAAGTAAAAAGTCCTGTATCGTGAGAGTAGTCCCATATTTATAAGCTCCCATCATCCAACGTTATGTCCTCTCTTGACCTTAAGCCTCAGAATCCTTTCCCATATATACGTCCCCAAGTCCTCTCAGTATATACTGTTGAGAGTCCATAGTTCCTTTAAAGTATGCCCCTTATCCCCCTAACAGGCCCCACAGCAGGATATGCTGACTTAACCTTATTCATTGACCTAGTGGCACATGAATTAAAAGGGAGTGCTAGTCTTTAACAAGAGGAATGGGTTACTTCCATAGTCCCAGAATAGCTAAAGGGATCTTGAGATTCAAGATTTTATCAACCCAGATGTCCCCATTACATGTCTCAGGATTCCACTCTGACCTTGGAGTAGAGTCTTGACAAAAATGAGAATTCTGCCTCTTTTGGGACGTTGCTACTTTTATAATTAAGCTTTGAGTCTGATCCTCAGATTATTCCTGCTGTCTGTCTGCAGCTTTCACAGTGACTAATTTATCACAGTAATTAATTACTGACTCATCACCATTAGCCTTCATTGTCTTTCTTCAATGCACTGATTGCCCCTGTCTACAGTCATCCAATTCTATCTTCCTTTTTTAAATTACTAATGCCCCATTAATTGGCAAATGCCGATATATTACCCTGGTCAATACACGAACTTGCATTGATAACTCTTTTCAGTTCACCCGTGGTGATTGCTTCCACACACATCCCATCAGTACAGAATGCTCATTTCTAGTCTAATAAAAGGTGAGCAACCTAAGTTTGATAAATGAATGGTTCTTGGGGTATAGGGCAGTTTGGATGAATGGATGGATGATGTTCTACTGAACCCTGAGAGGTGAACCTGAGAAATAACCAAAAACCATTAATCAATCCTTCCTAAAGGATTTTCCTCTAATAAGAGCATTATATAATCAATGGGGATAGAAGAGGCAATTCTTTAGAGGTTTCTGAATCCTCAGTAATTAGTAAAATCTCAACTAAAGTGGACAATCACTAACCAAACATAACATGACCATAAAACACTAAATTCTAATAAACTTTAGCCAGAATCAGTGTTTACTCAGAGGAACCAGGAACTATAAGAAGTTGAGGTTGAGTCTATTCATATCTGAAGTCTTCCTGCCCTTGTAGGCCCTAGACCCCAGTAGATTGTCACTCTCAACACCACTCTTTCAGGATATTTTGCAGGACAGGATTTCAGTACAATTACCAGGCAAACCCAGTTAGGAGAAGAGAGCATTTCTTATCATCAGAAACCACTGCCATTGTTTCTAGGTCAATTCAGTGTTCCAGGACCCTCTCTGTTCTTCCCAACTATTTATGAAATTGCCACAGGAGCTGGAATATCTCCAATTGCTAGGAAATCTTGCAGTTCTGGAGGTTGGTACATTTTGTTCATATAGCCTCCATCAGGAGACAACTTTGCAGGTACAAACACAGATAAGCCCATTAGATAGTCACCCATTTTAAGCTATCAATTACTTCTTCAAAAGTCCAATTCAGTGGTTGAATGTTTTATTTCTGACCCACAAGAGTCACAGGTTTTAGTGCTAAAAATACATGTTCCTTCCAGAGCCCTGCTGTGTCCTGCATCAAACTTGTCCTACACTATCTCCTAGGAAAGCTATTTCATGAGGATCACTGGAGGATCCCTCAGGAAAGTTGTTCCATGAGACAGTGTTACAAAGGCAAATTTTTTTGTAAGAGCTGAGGCTTCTGCTAACATAAGGATTTCATGAAAGTTGAGAGACATATTTTTACAGCCTCTCAGAGGCATGGAGAATAGGTATTTGCCTCACCCCTACATGGTTCAAGAATCAACTGTATATAACACATACATATAATACCTGTACATGTATATACGTAAAACAGCAAACTTTAAGAAGTCCTATGAGGGTTGAGTCCATAAGTTTTTGGAGTAAACACAACTGATATGCTCTGGGCTGGGTAGACTTGGAAGTTTGTCTTTGGAGCAACCCTTGAGTGCCATATAGAACCAGTGGTCCCTCAGCTACAGCTTCTGCCAATGGAAGGCACTCACAGGAGACTGGAAAGTGGAAGGAGGGAGAATCTGTGTTTCTTTCTGATTCTGGTGGCTATGGCAGGAGTAGCAGCCTAGGGGTTGAATGGCTTCCTAAAATCACTAAGCTTTGCATAGACAACAATACTGTGTTAATACTCATCAAACTTACTAAGACACTAGAACTTAATTAACTATTCCAACCACCAAAAAAAGGATTAGTATGTAATATGATAGAAGGGCTAATTATCACTAGAATGACAATCATATTACAATATATAAATGCATCAAATGAACATATTGTAACCTTACATTTACACAATGTTATTTGTCAAATATAGTCAATGATTTTTTTAAGTTTACCAGGTTCTTAGTAATTCTGTCTTCCCATTTTTGCTCTTCAGCTACTCCAAGACCTTTGTTACCAATTTCCCATATTAAATTCCCTCTGTTTAAAAAAACCTAGAGTAGTTTCACTTCCCTAATTAAAGTAATATTTAAGGGGCCTCCCTGGTGGCGCAGCGGATTAAGCAACGCACTGTGAAGCAAACCACAGCCACTGCAGCACGAGTTCGATCCCCACTGCCCAGGGAGGGGACCCACATGGTGTAGCAGACCTCTCCTGCCTCACCCGCTGCTCCCCTCAGCAGTGTATTTCAGTGGATCTGCGTGTTCTGCTCCCCATTCTGTCTCTGGTGAATCTCTCACCCCCTACACCTCTGACCTGTACCCCAGTGCTTGTATGTATAAATAAATAAATTTTTAAAAGTAAGTAAATAAGTAATACTTAACTCTGAAAATAGCCCCAAGAAACTGACTCTCTAAGACAGGAATCTGGATTGGTTATCTGAGCTAACATGGCTTAATGCAGTGACTACCCAAGTGCCAGTGGGAAATGGAAACTTAAACTATTACTAGCTGCTTGGGATGAAGTGTTTATGGAAGGCTTGCGGAGTGGTGGCTGGGAATGATGAATATAAAGATAGGCTGGTTTATATATATAAAGATATATAATATCTGGATGGGCTAGCTGCTTTCTAAATACACTGGTACATTCACAGGGGAATAAACAACAAGCTGGGGTTTCATTATCTCACTAATGTCAAAATCAAGGAACATTAAGGTTCAATAATGGTGAAACCTCTTGCTCATGGCTAAAAGTCAGACCCAAAAGGTTGATACTATATGTTACAGAATTATAATTAACAGACTTGCAGGGTCTCTTATTGAGCCATGCATCTCTAATCAATCAACCAAACAAGTTATTGTTCTAGATCTTGGATATAGTGAACAAGACCAACAGTGCTTCCAACCTCAGAGAAGTTCACACAAAGATCTGGAGAAAGACGTTCTAAACAGAGGGAACAAGAGATACAAAGCCCTCAAAGGTAGCAAATCGGTGTACACAAGGGACATAAAAAAGTCCAGTGTGGCGGGAGCATATGAATGTATGGGACAGTACAGGGAATGGGAACATAGAGAGAGAGGGAACAGGTCTGGCAAGGCCATGGTGAAGATTCATCTGATTCTGGTTTAATAAAATCCATTTGGAAGTGCATGAACGTGTTAAGGAATCTCACTCTGAAACTAAACACCCAGAGTCAGCACAGACCCTATAAGTTAAAGAGCAGAAGCCCCAATGATACCGTCATTACTTCAGATGCCAGAGGCAAGTTCAGGAATCCCCAAGCCACCCACACCAACTGAAAAAAAAATCAGTAATTTCTTCTATTTTCAGGCTTAAGAATTCACAGGCATGACTCACAGAACTCAGTTTAAAAAAAAACTAATTATACTTGTAATTAATTATTTTTTTATAACAGATACGAATCAGGACCAGCTAAATGACGAGGCACATAGGGTGAGGTGTAGGAGGGTCCCAAATACCAAGGTTCTAAGCCCTCTAGCCAAAGAAGTCAGGATGTGTCACCTCCCAGTATAAGGATGTGTTTACCAATCAGGAAGTTCACCTGAGCCTCATTACCCAGAGTTTCTACTGCGGTTCAATTATGTATATATGACTGGCTGAATCATCGTTTGTGTGAGTGATCTCAATATTCAGCCTCTCTCTTCTCAGAAGTGAGCAATCAGGCTAATACCACATGGCTCAAACCCTTAACCCTCTGTCACATGGTTGGTCTTTCTGATGTGGCTTAACACAACCCTGAGTCATCTCACTAGTATAAACTACCAAAACACAGCGCGAAGAACAAAGGCAGTCCTATCACTTGAGAAATTCCCAGGGTTTTAAAAACTCCATGCCAGGAACATGAGACAAAGGCCAAAGAAATTATGAAAAACAGTATGGGGTTTCCTCCAAATTTTAAAACAGAACTATTCTGTGATCCAGTAATCCCACGACTGGGTATTTACCCACAGAATGTGAACACATTAACATGAAAAGACATAGGGAGCCCTATGACCAGTGCAGCACTTTTCAAAATAGCCAAAATATGAAAAGAGCCCAAATGCCCAAGGATAGAAGAGTGGATAAAGATGTGGTATATATCTCAGCCATAACAAAACAACATGGCTGGACCTTGAGGGAATCATGTTAAGTGAAATTTGTCAGAAGGAGAAAGACAGAAATACTGGGTGATTTCACTCATGTTTATAGAACAGAAAGAAAACAAAAACAAATATTCAGACTCTGACAACAGACTCGTGATTACCAGAAAGGAAGAAAGGGGGAGGAAATGAGTTTACAAAGGACTGATTTGGTGGCAGTGAATGGCAAATGGTCACAAAGTGTCCAGCATAGTGAGAAAATGTAATCTTGGAACCTATATATTATAAACTATTACCTCAATAAAAATATTTTTAAAAGATCCCCTTCTCTCAGGCAAAAGAAAAATACCAGATGGTTCCTCCCTTAGAAGGAACATAAGGGAACCAAATGAGGATCAAGGAAAGGAATAAGAACAATATTAATAATAACAATAACAGCAATAAAGACACAGAAACCAAAAATAAGGAGTCAAGGACAGACTGGGGACACCTGGTGGGGAGGGGCGGGGGAGGGAAGGGGGAGGGTTGAGGGAAGATGGGAACATGAGGGACTGAGGTGATGGTGCACTGGTGAGATGGTGATGGGGAATACATGGGGATTACAATTAATGGCAAGTATATGTAAATTTTAAAATATTTTAATAAAAAGAAAAAAAATAATTAAAAAAAAAAGATCCCCTTCTCTCTATTTCCTTTCATGTAACTTTTGCTGTTACCTCAGGAAAATGTCCCTTCCTGTCGGTTCCCTTTTCTTCCATTTATGAGCCAAAGAAAAATGACCATAATCCCAGTACTGCCAGTGATATATCCATATAAGTTCTATTTATTTGGAAGTGAGATTTAATGTCTTAAAGAACCAATAGCATCAAATTCAAAGACCTGGAATACAGCCCAAATTTTCCTTCAGAATCCACTACAGCACTGAACTGTATTTTCATACTCCTTTAATTAAATCTGTTTTTCCATAGACATCATTTAGTAAAAATGAAAACATTTCTTAGTAAATTTCAGGAATGAGAGATTAAATTACTTACATAAATGCTAATATGGAATGGAAAAAACTCACTAATTTTTTTTTGCAAATATACAATATGGAATAAATATTATATGATTAAATGACTGTAAAGCCAGCCTTTATACCTAGTTGCATTTATAATGATATTTTTATAAGAAAATGCATTTATCTTCAAAAAACACTTTGAAGCTAATTTCTGGAAATCTATCTTTCAAAATTTGAACAATTCTTAACCCTTAATTTAAAAAAATCCAATGAGAAAAATGAAGTTATATAGTTATTTTCAGTAGTGTAATGGAGAATTCCAACATGCATGTTTAATGCATACAACTTCTTTTTCTCATTGTTTAATTGGTTTTGGGAAGCAGCCAGTTCTTTATTTGTTGTTCTTAAGCTGTCATTATGAATTCCACTAGCTCATAACATGGGGGGAAAAAAAGGCAAGCTGGAGGTATGAGATTTGCTGCATGTACTTTCTAAATATATTTATTAATGCTCCTTAAATTATCCTCAAAGCTGGGTGTCTCTCAACTTAGAGCACCACGATCTTACTTTTATTGTCTCTATAGCCAGATGCAGCTGCATTTATTTACATTTTTTAAATGAATGAAACTCTTAACTTGTTGACATATTGGAGAGTCGAAAAATGTTCTATTTCAAGTCATCCTCACAACTACATCCGCATGGGCGGCAGTTGAATTAGCACCACTCTGCAGCAGAGTTGACTTCAAGAGAAATGTCTGAGTGAAGAGGAAGGGTTTAAAAAGCCTTATTATTGGGTGACAGAGTAGAAACCATTTTAATTGCATTTCAAATTTTCAACTGAAATTTCAAGTCAAGACATGAGACATAAAAAACAAAAACACAAGAGCAAAATGGACAGAAAGAGGAAGCTGCATTTCCGCTTCAGACTTCTCAGAAATTATTTTTCCAGTAACTAGATTATCTTCTTTGGCATTCTTGGCTACAGTAAAGAAAATCAGAGATTCTGAAGCTATGATGTGTACTTAATGCCAGCCTCCCATCTACCCTCACTGTAAAATTTTAATAGTAGTCACTTACTAACATAGATCAAGAACCCACTATGTATAAAGTTCTGTGTGATAAAGATACAGTGATACAGGAGTGAATAAAAGTCAGTGGCTTCCCTAGAAGAGTTAACAATTTGGGGGGAAGGCAACTAACTTTAAAATAAAGCACAATGTAAAGTAGTAGAGAAGTAAGAAGACCACCACTATCTATCTTATTTTGTCATATTTTTCTCCCTCCACTTCTGCCCCCATCACCCTGAAGCAATAAAAGAATCTACATCCAGACTTACCACTACAAGACAGATACCTATTACACTACAAGTCAGAGGAAAAACATAAATATCGGATGGTTTCACTTATATGAACAATATAGAGAAACTGAACAAATGGTCAAGAAAAAGACAAAACTTGCAGGCTGACCGTAGATCTGAAGCATACAGCAAGGCAGGGGGAAGGAGTGGGGTCAAAACAGGGAATGCAAGAGCACAAGAGACTCTGGTGATGGATCACAGGTGCGATGGCGGTGGGAAAACTACAGGGACTACACCCGAGGGGAGAAATCAAATACTGTACAAAAATGAACAACGATATAAGGAAATAATTTTTTAAAAGAGACAACTATTTCCCACAATTAAAAAATTATCATCTAAATGCAGGTAAGTTTGAAAGGGGGATTTTTCGTACTGTACATATTCTTGGACAGGCAATTCAATGTGTAGAAAGCACATGCTGCTGATAACTGGCTATCTGTTCCATCTGGCATTGCCAGTACATTTCCCTCGCCCAATCCCTTCTTGGGAACCTTACACTTGACCTTTCTTCACCTTTCTTTGTTCCCAGGGAAGCAGCTCTTTATACAGTGCACACTTACAGGCTCTCTAGCCTTCCAGTTTCTGGATGAATGAAGCTAACAGAAATCAGAGGGTAGGAAGAGTACCATCAGGTATTCATCCCTTTGGTTTCCTTGTACATCTATCTGACAACAGGCAACTATCCAAGATCTACAGAGTCTCATACAACTCACAAAAAGAAAACAAATAACCCAATCAAAATGTGGGCAGAAAAGTTAGAGTCATGTTTCCTAGGACAACTTACATGAAATGATAGCCAAAGGCCCATGGGAAAATGCTCATCATCATTTATCCCAAGGTAAATGCAGACCAAAAGCATGTTGAGACACCATCTCAAAGTTGTGAGAATGTCCTATATCAAAAGCACCAAAAACAACAAGTGTTGGCGACGACATGGAGGAAAAGGAACCTTCCTATATTGCTGATGGGAAAGTAAAGTGGTCCAGACCCTGTGGAAAACAGAATGGAAACTTTTCAAAATATTAAAAGTAGATCTACCTGATCCAGCAATTCCACTCTTAGGTATCTCCCTGAATAATGCAAAAACATCAATTTGAAGGGACATGTGCACTCCTATGTTTGTTGAAACACTATTTTCAATAGCGAAATTATGTAAACAACCTAAGTGCCCAAGGAGTGGATTAACAGTGGACTTAGAAGTGGATATACACATAACATAAAACATTTAGCTATTAAAAAAATGAAATCTTGCCATTTGCAACAATATGGATGGAGGGGATAATGCTAAGCAAATAGTCAGAAGAAGACAGACAAATAGCAGATGATTTCACTTATATGTGGAATATAAAGAAAGAAAACAAAGGAACAGACAGAACTATACCAAAACAAACCCTAGAAATCTGACTACAGAATTGAGGTTGCTTAAGGGGGAAGTATGAGCAAAGAGGAATGGGGCCCAGCAGACTATGGTAGTACCCTGGTGGTGGGTGAAGTGTAGTAAAATACATCTAAAGAGAATGTGAGCCTACACCTCTGAATCATATACAGTGTTGTAAACCAATGTTTCATTAATAAAAAAAGAATACAATAAAAAAATTAAATAGAGTGGGGGGAGTGGGAAAAGAAGGCAGTCTTGCTGATTCCAGATTCAATTCTCACTCATAAGCCATAATCTCAGCCACTCTAATGAAGCTGTGAAATGATGAAAAACTAATGGGTCATGATTTTAAGAGACTTGAGGAAGCTCAGATAGAAGATGCTATCTGTGGTGGTATATACTCATAGGGACTATATTTAGACTTTCATTATAGACAATGACATTAGGTTCATGCTGGCTTTTTCATGCTTGCCTTCTTGAGTCCATTACTGCTACTTTCAAGAACTTTCACTCAAGAAAAATAATCTCCATTCTGAGAGACTTTCCAAGCTGGCAACTGGTATTTTTAACATTTATTTTTTTTATATAATCAAAGGAACAAAATCTGACATCTTTAGACCACTGAAAATCTGAAATTCTTAAATCTTAAACTATAAGTTAAAACTCTCCACTGTCTGAGTCTATAAAATCAACTCAACGGTTTATTTTTTATTTATAAATATTTTACATCAATCTTCATTTTTATATAATGTATGCTTTTCTCCTCTCAAATGTAGTCCCTGTAAAATTCCCACCACCAATTCACTCATTCACCATAGTCCCTTTTGCTCTTCCCTTCCATTTTTATCCCTCTTCCACTCCCCCCTCTCTGCAGAATGTCTCTGATTTATAGTTGCCTGTTAATTTTGTGGGTTTTACTTATTATAACTATTTTTCTCCTGATCCCTTATTTGGTTCCCCTATATTCCTCCTATAAGTGAAACCATCTCATATTTTTCTTTTTCCTTCTGACATTTCACTGAGCATAATCCCTTCCAGCTCCATCCATGTTCCTGCAAATGGCATATTATCTTTTTTGATTGCTGAGTAACATTCCATTGTGTATATATATACCCCATCTTCTTGATCCAGTTATCTATTTTGGGGCATTTGGATTGTTTCCATATCTTACCTGTTATAAATAGTGCTACAATAAACATCGTGGGGGCAGTATCCTTTTGAATTAATGTTTTTGTGTCTTTTGGGTAGATTCCTAGGAATGGAATTGCAGGTCATATGGTAGCTCCATTTTTAATAGCTTGAAGAACCTTCACAGAGCTTTCCATAGTGGTTGGACCAGTTTGCATTCCCACCAGCACTGTAGGAGAGTTTCTTTTTCTCCACATCTTCACCAACATTTGTTATTGCTAGTTTTTTAATATGTGCCATTCTCACTGTTGTAAGGTGGTATCTCACTTGGTTTTGATTTGCAGTTCCCTGATAATAAGTAATGTTGAACATATTCCATACACCTGTTGATCATTTACATCTCCTCTTTGGAGAAATGTCTTTTTAGTTATTCTGCCCATTTTTTGACTGGATTGTTTATTTTGTTTTTGTTGAATCATCTGAGTTCTTTGTGCTTTTTGTGATCGGTATCTTATCAGTTGTATGGAGTACAAAGATTATCTCCCAGTCAGTAAGGTATCTCTTTGTTTGGTTAATGTCTCTTTTGCTGTACAGAAGATTTCTAGTTTGATTTAATCCCAGCTGTTTATCTTTTCCTTCACTTTTTTTGCTTTGGGGGGGGATGAGTCTTTAAATATGTTACTGAGATATATGTCATGTAGTGTTTTATCTGTCTTTTCTTCTATATGTTTTATGGTTTCATGCCTTATGTTCAATTCTTTCATCCATTTTGAGTTGGTTTTTGTGCATGGTGTGAGGTAGTAGTCTAGTTTCATTCTTTTTCATGTGGTAGTCCAGTTTTCCCAACACCATTTATTGAACAAACTCCTTGTTTCATTGAATATTCTTTGCTCCTTTATCAAATATTAATGTTCATATATGTGTGGCTTTATTTCTGGGTTCTCTATTTGATTGGTCTGTGTCTTTTTGTTCCAGTAACATACTGTTTTAATTATTGTGATTTTGTAGTATAGTTTGAAGTCTGGGAGTGTGATACCTCCATTCTCCTTCTTTTTAGTCAGGAACACTTTGACCATTCGAAGTTTTTTGTAGCTCCATATGAATTTCATCAATATTTGTTCTATTTCTTTGAAGAACGTCATTGAAATTTTTATTAGGATTATATTGAATCTGTAAGTTGCTTTTGGTAGTATAGTCATTTTAATAATGTTAATTCTTCCAATCCATGAACAGGGAATGTCTTTCCATTTCTTTGTGTCTTCTGTTTCTTTTAACAGAGTTTTATAATTTTATTGATATTGGTCTTTCACCTTCTATTTTAGGTTTATTCCCAGGTATTTGATTTTTTTTTTGTTTCAACTATAAATGGGATGGTTTTCTTAATTTCTTCTTCAGATCGATTGTTTGGATATAGGAAGGCTACTGATTTTTTTGTTTTGATTTTGTATCCTGCTACTTTACTAAACTGGTTTATTGTTTTAATTAGTTTTTCTGTGACTTCTTAGGGTTCTCTATGTATATTATCATATCACCTGCAAATAGTGATAGTTTTACTTCTTCTTTCCCTATTTGGATTCCTTGTATGTCTTTCTCTTGTTTTATTGCTCTGGCTAGGACTTCCAGGATTATATTGAAAAGCAGTTGTGAGAGTGGACATCCTTGTCTTGTTCCTGACCTTAAAGGAAAGGTTTTCAGCTTTTCACCAGTGAGAATAATATTGGCTGTGGGTTTGTCATAGATGTTTTTATTATATTAAGGGTCTTCATCATAAATGAATTTTGAACTTTGTCAAATGCTTTCTTGGCATCTATTGATATGATTTTATATTTTTATTTTTATTTTTGTTGATACTCAACTCAGCATTTTAATTAACAAGTTTTATGACCTTGGGTAAAACACCTACAAGCTCCTCTAACTGGCATTTACAACTCTAAGCAGACTCATTAGTCATTTACATATCTCTGTCCAACCACATCATTCTGTTCTTTATTAATTCAACTAACAATCACCTATTATTTGTTAACAGGTGTTATGGGTTGAATGGTGTCCCACAAAAGGACATAAAGTTCTAAGATACCTATAAATGTGACTTTAATAGGATAGAATCTTTGCGGGTGTAGTTAAGTGAAGAGGAGAACATAATGACTTAGGGTTGGCCCTGATACAATAAGACTGCTGTCCTTATAAAAGACATAGACACAGACCCAACAGGTTCATCATCATGTGAAAATAACAAGGCAAAGATTGGTGTCATATACCTACAAGGCAAGAAATGTCAAAGATTGCTAGCAACACCTAAAACTAAGAGAAATGCATAAAACTGAGCCATCAGAGAGCATGACCTTGCCAGAACCTTGACCTTGGACTTCTAGCCTTCAGAACTGTGAGAGAATGAATTTCAGTTGTTTTAAGTCACCAAGTTTGTGGTAGTTTGTTATAGCAGCCCTGACTGACTATACAGTAAATAAACCCCTAAGGTTAGCCAGAATGGTCCCCCAATCCCTTCCTTTTAATTTCTGTCCCAACTCTGTGATTTTACAAGAATATGTCCCTCCAATTGGAAAGTCCTCTTCTCCCCACTTCTACAGATCAATGAGATCTACCCTTTTCTCAAAGTCTAATTCATGTTTCTCAGCTCCTTGAATCATTTCAGCCCACATAAATCTCTACTGAATAGACTAGTGTAGTATTTACTCTATAAATGATACCATTTAGTCCTTAATTATACCCTTTGTTACATTGTCTTTACCACCACTAGTTATCTGTTTTGTCTTTCTGAACCTCAATTTTCTTATCTGTAAAATGGGAAAATAACACATTTCCATAAAGTGGTTGTGATCATTAAATTAGATGTCATGCTGAACCATGTGAAACTGCACAACATTAAACCTAATAAATATAAGTTTTTAATAGTATCCAGCATATAATAGGTACAATCTGGTGATGTTGTTCCTGCTCTGGTTTTTCCTACTGGCTCAAGCATTTTCATTTTATCTCCCAAACTAAATCTTTGGAGGGGTTTTGAAAAACAAAACCTCTCCAAAGGCTGTGCGTGTGGTGTCAAGTATGTACATATAGACAGAGATACCTTTATGTGTATATGTATATATATATATATATACACAAACATATGTACATATATTTTTTTCTACAGACTCTATGTCTTATGACCTGTTTTTATCACCTACCATTATATCAAAGTCAATTCTCCATGACTTTAAAAAGTTTTTTTAAAAACCACTTTGTATGAAATTTTGCATAACATTCCATCATAGGCTTTTAGTAAAATCATTTTGTGCTATAAATACAGAGTGAAGCTACTGGTAACAAAGTGTTCATCCAACAGAACCTGCTATCAGCACCTGTTTTATCAGTATTAGCCCCATTATACTCAGTATTTATCAGTCTTGGACCCCATTTTAGGGTTTGTTGCCTTAATGCAATCATTGGAAAGAGTTCACAATTCTACTCAACAGCCATTTCCTTGGTGCTTTTTTGAAATGAAGATAAAGTCTCCTGCAGTGAGAAATAGTACTTTCTCTCTGTCAAAATTAAAAAAAAATTATCTTAGGAGCTTGCAAGATTCTTTGAGCATATGGATGGTAACAAAAGTTGACATTGTTGTTTACAATATCAGTCGCAGGATTGACAGCTGGCCTGAACCCCTTTGGAGCCTCCCCTCCAGCAAAGTACCAGTAGGCAGATCTGTGCAGGATCCATCATTTCTCTTCGGGCACCAACCCACATACAGTCTGCATGTGCACAGAGTAAGTGCTGAAGGATACCAAGTTTGTTTGGTTTTGTTTACTGAGGTAACACTGATTTACAACACTGTTTATGATTTAGCGGAAAAGGCTCACACCTCCCAGATTATATACCGGCATCATCAAGCTTTTTTAAGCACCTACTTTGGATTTACACTGTGCCAAATGCTAAGGAGGAGTTTTGACTTCAAATTTGGTTGGGAGGGTAAGATACAAATTTACTAAGGAGGAAAAAATATAAGAAGTAACTGCAGTTGAGCAGACCTGCTATGACCCCGTCCTGGTCTCTGAACTAGAGCACCATGCCTCACAGGCCCATCAGCTGATGTCAGGACAGGAGGGAAGCCCACAGTGCTCTCTAGGATCTGGAGATATCTTAATAACAGAGATCTCAGGCAGACCCTTCAAAACAGCCCTCAGCAACACAAACTCCCTCCCCCACAAAATGGCGGGCCCACCTAACATCTTCTCAAAGCATGCCTATCTCCTGTCTCCTCAGTCTTGCCAGTTCCTCACTCTTGTTCTGAACCTCCTGGCTCCTATTTGAAACCTTTTCTTCTCAACTTTTGGTGCCTTCCACTCATACTCCAAGGGATCATTCTTCCTTAATATCACTGTCTTACCCCCTTGTTCCTCAGCCTAGATATGAGGCTAATAGAGCTCCTAATACCTGAACCCCACTCATCATCCTTGGTCTAATGGTAATGGCCAACAAAGTTACTGCCTGCACTGCTCTTCCATGGGTAGAACATATTTTGTCACAAATGTATATGTAGAGCAGAACACACTACCGTCTATGACATGCATGGATCGATGGACTGGCTCAACTGGAGATTCACAGTGACATACTCTGACTCTGGAAGGTGGGATGTCTTCACTTGAGGAAGGAGAGAATGCGGGAGATGTAGTACCAAGGACACATTATTAACGTGGTAACAAGTTGTCTCAGATCTTGGAGTCAAACTAAAGAAACAAAAGAACATAGTCAACTAGATTTTCCCTTTACTGCATTAAATTCCTGAAAGTTAAGCATTTCAGCAAAGCCCATGTCCTCTCATTTAATTAAGGAAGGTACAGGGCACTAAGAATAACCAAAGCATATGAAAGTGTTTGTGCATTTCCATAATGGATTATGATTATGGGATTCTCAGTTGCAGGTATCAGCAACCAAACTCACGAAGTCTCAAGCAAAATAGGAGATTTCTTTGTCGCATGCAACTAAAAGATGCAGGAATCTCTTTCCATCTCCTGCCGTTTTCCTCTTTACTGGCTACGTTTAGAAGATACTTCCAAATCAATGACAGGATGGCCCCCAATGGCACCCAGCTGGTATCTTACCACCTTACCACCATCAGTAGAAAAGGAGTTTCTCCCAAGAGATTCTCAAAAGTTCAGAAACTGGTCTCAATCACTTGCCTATCTCTGAGTCAACCACTGTGGACAAGGGGAAGGTATAAATCTTAGAGTTGAGAAAAAACTGGTTCTCTAAAAGGAAATCAGGATGCTACTATCATAAGGAGAGGAAACTGATATTTGAAGGCAAAATTAACAAACAAATCTACTCCCTAGTTTCTCATTATTTCTATACATCCTTCTTTACAAATGTGCAATTTGAATACTATCCCTACCTAACATGATGTAACAATGCCACATACATCCAAAAATTAAATCACTTCATTTTCAGTCAAAGACAACCTAATTTTATGGCCTGTTTTTGTATCTAGCTCCAAGACCAAAGTCTTTGGGTCGTGTTGATTACTCTCAGTGAGCTCTGAATACAGCAGCTCAGATTTTTGACACCCTTAAGACTAAATGATAGATGTAAAGACCCCCACAAATCTAAGTAATCTTATATTCTAGCATGAAGAGAACAGGACAACACAATAGAATTTCATTTGGAAATAAGAAGGAAAATAGCATAGGATAACCAGCAGTCCCTTGTCTCTTCATATTCCACTGGACAAGAACAGTGAATGATGTGCAGCCAGCCTATCTGACCCCCTGGCTCTGTTCCCTCAGAGGATCCTCTTTGCCTGTTGTCTTCTCCTTCCCCATGTGAGAAGGGACATTGGGAGAGATCCCACAGTAATCCACTCCAGATGGTTTGAGAGTCAGGTTTATTTTAGGGCTGAGCAATCATAGACCCTTGTTGGCCAGATTGAGATTTCTCTGGCAAAATGGCTCCCTCAGAAGCTTAGTACTTAGTACCCTTTTAGTCAATTTACATTTGGTCATTTCATGGGATATTAATCAAAGCAAGAAATATCTTTCTTAATCTAAACTCTGGTCTGGGAGTTTTGTTTCTTAACAGCAGCATAAGGGCTTCACCCTCCTCATTAACGGTCTCCACTTTATCCTCTAAATCAGTGAAATTCAAAACTGTAGCCTTGAATGGGAAGGTTCAGCTAATCTGCCTCTTGCCCTGCAGTCTGAAGGATAATTATTATTTTAATGAATCATTGATTTCTACTCTCACAGACATCTCTCTTCTCTCAAACACTATGGTTAGAAGACATTTTTCTGATATTGACAAATAGAGAAGTTATAAATTATACATCTTACAGCCCACTTACCACAAAGTGAACACACCAGCGTAGCATCACCAGATCAAGACATCGAACACCAGGACCCTCAGTAGTGCATCTCTGCCTCATCTCACCTCAGCTTCCTTCCTTCTCCATTTACCTTCCCAAAGTTTCCACTCATCTCATTTCTAACACTGTCCATTGGTTTTGCCTGGTTTTTAAGCATACGTAAGTGGAACCCTACAGGTTATATTCTTGTATTCTTGTCAAGTTCCTTCACTCAAAATGATATCTGTCAGATTAAATAATGTTGAATGTAATAAGAGTTTGTCTATGTTCATGGGGATAAAGTGTTCATTGTAACCACATCACAGTGTATTTATCCACTCCATTATTAAAGAATATACATTTTTCTAATTTGGAGTTATTACAATATTATATGAATACTTGTGTTTTTTGGTATATGTACACACATATCTAGGAACAAAATTGCTTGGTAGTAGAATGTACAGTTATTCTTAATAGATAAAACCACCTATTTATGTAACCACTGGACAATCAGGAGGGTTCCAACAGTTCCATATCCTCATTAATACTGATGTGGTCTACCTTTTTTCTTATTTTAGCTATTCTGGTAGATTGTATAGTGGATCTCCTATTTGTTTTCATTGCATTTCCCTGGTGACAAGTGAGGTTGAGCATTTTTCCCTCTTTATCTGGACATTCTCTTTCGTGAAATAACTATTGACCAATCCGTTTCTATTAGACTGAAAAATTTTTATTTTTCATATGTATGTATAGGAGATCCAGTGAACTCTAATTCCAGCCAGGGTTGAGGTCCATGTTTTAGAAAACTCGAGGAACAAGTGATGCTCCCTAACAGTATACTGACATTCTCAAGTAAACACGGCACCAGTACAGAATTAAAACTAAACAAACCCAAAAAAAAAAAACTAATTCATGTTCATTGCATTGAACAACGAACATGAATTAGAATTTTACTTTGTTGTGTGTATTAGTGTATACACAACAAAAAAGAGGCTTTTGCATTAGCAAGACCAAGACATAGAACAATTCAGCAATGGATGATTTATGTGAGGGAAAATATGGCAGAAATTACAGGTTCCAAAAAAACCTGAGTCCCTTTGTTTGAAGAAGATACATCATAGATTAAATGTACTTCAAATTTAACTCTAAGTTTTAAATCAAGACAACACAAAACCAGAAAGAAACAGAAATCCTGACCTATCCCAATACACCCAAATCTCTCTTTCTCTACCCCAATGAGAGAAATTACACTCAAATGTAGCCAAACAAAACACCTGGCATTTGAAAGAAGGAAAAGCAAGGAAGGAATGAAAAGACAGTAAGAACAGTAAGATTTTTTTAAATAAATAATTGTCCTATAACCCAGCTTACCCGCATTCTACTTTATAACATGCACGTTCACAAAAATAGAATTTGCCAGCTGGAGTCAGGCCATGAAGTGTTATTTGGAATGACTATTCCTATAATGAGGACCCATTACTGATTGTCAAAAGAAGACCAAGACTATTACATTGGAGAGAACCATGTGAGCTGCCAGGATAAACAGCTCACTCCGAAACATGATGAGGAGCTCTCCCAGGCAGGGTGTCTGATACCTATGTGGTCAACACCCACATAAAGATGTGAACGCCACGATGTATACCAGCACAGAGATTCCTCAAAAAAAAAAAATAAATAAAAAAGAGCCATACTGATACAAAAAGAGCTCTTCCATTTTTAGGTGTTTATCTGAAGAATATGAAAATGCTTTGAAGCTATATGCATCCCCATGCTCATTGCAAATTATTACTCACAGTCTCTGAGACAGGGAAACCATCTAAGTGACTGTGAACAAATGAGTGGATCAAGGACACAATGGACGATGAAGCTATTTTGGATGTCTGGATCCATTTGTGACAACATGATGGACCCTGAAGGTATCACAGTAAGTAAAATAAATCAGATAGAGCTTTATTCTCTCTTTTCTTTCCTAAACAAACTTTTCGAGACAAAAAATAAATAAATCAGATAGAGAAGGACAAAAGTCATACGGTTTCTCTCATATGTGGAAGATAAAGAAACAGAGCAAATGAACAATTAAAACAAACTCTTAGATACTAACAAAGAGGTAGCTGCCAGAGGGTAAGGGGCACTCGGTAGTAAAACAGGCAAGCAGTGGGGGGAGTCAATCAGATGGTGATGGATGGAAACTAGATTTTTGGTGGTGACCATGATGTAGTGGATACACATATCAAATCATAATGCTGTGCACCTGAAACTCTTGTAAATTATAAACCAACATTACCATAATAAAAATTTATTTTTTTCAGAGCATCATTAATTTATTTGTTGGCTCAAAGCTCTAAGAGATAGCGTTAAAATAAAAGTCTATTTTCAAGACATATGCTCACGGGCCTAACATTCCTCGGCTCTGTGTAAAGCGAACTCTAGGCTCTCACACCCTCTCTGTTCCATGCCTGCCTCAAACCGAGTAGATGTCCCTAGGGTGTTAATTTGTTAAGTTTTCTTCATAGCAAGGACCCTTGGTTATTAAGCAACTGTTTCCCCAGCTTAAATTTTAGGACTAGGCCTCCTCACATTTTTGTTGTTGTAAACCTTCCCTTCTGGGGCTATCATCCGCCTCAGTGTCCTTTTGCAGGATGGGGTAAAGAGGGGCCCATTTCCGATCAGCAAACAAAGGTCCCCCATTAATGACAAATTCAAAATCAATACATGGGGATTACAATTAATGGCAAGTATATGTAAATTTTAAAATATTTTAATAAAAAAAATATAAAAAAAAAAAAGACTCTGAATAGAAAAACTGAGTAAACATAGCTGGCCCTTATTATTTAGCAGTATTCTCATGCCCTCAGAGGCACAGGTAATACCTAGGAAAGTAAATAATAAGAACAATAATAATCAGTGTAACAATAATCATGACTGTCATAATTAGTAACAGTAACACTAACACTAATAATAAGGTATGTTCTGCTATCCTGGCATAAGCCACAGTCAGCCAAGTGCGCGGTCAATTTTAGCAAATTTTGAAGGGTTTTGCTAAAGTGGGTGTTAAACCTTAGCATGTTTTTTTTTTTCCCTTAGCATGCTTTTTAATGGTTAATTACATACATTATAAATACAATGTCTCCTAGATTCATCCCTGGTATCTCCAAAGCCAGAATTAACTGTAACTTATAATAATAATCACAGTAACAACTGCCATCTTTAAGCACATTTTTTTCAAATGCTGAGTGTGTACAAACCTTATTTCATTTCATTTTCAAAATACCCCAGAGGAGTAATTTATACCTCTCTGGTGCAAGCAAGCACAGGGCAGGTTCACTATCGATTCAGGCAGATGAATAAAGGAGAGTTCTGGAGCCCTCGGTGGATTTTTCAGGCTTGCATGCTCTCTCAGGGAAGCAGACACACCAGACATACCACACATGGAGGCTGGCGCATGAGGAGACAGGCACCGGCTGGGCAGGGGGCGCTGGGAGGCAGGCAACCAGCTTCCCAGCCTCCCACGAATCTTTAGTCTCTCTCTGGACTCTCTCTGGTGTTCTCTCGCGGTCTTGCCTCTTCTGTAGTCACTCGTGATCTCACAGTCGACCTTCCATAGCTGTCCTCCATCTCTGAGTGATACCACCCTTCGAGCCCTGACCTCTAGGCTCAGGGGTGCACACTCACTCATGCCCACACCATACTCCAGGTGTCCACCACCAAGCACACGTGCCCCATGCCCACGCTCCCAAGAGCCTCCTGCATCAACACAATCAGGGCCGAAGGTGATAGTCACAGAGGCTAGTGGTGCACAAACCTGATCAATCCACTTGCCCTCCTTTTTTAAGTGCTGAAATGGGTCAAGTAACTTACCAAGGTCATACCTAAACGATGACGTTGAGAGATTGACCCCCAGAATCTGCTTTACCTGCATCTCAAGAGACCCCATTCCTAACCACTAATCCTCCAAAGAAAGCATAAAGAGGACTGAATTTGGCTTCCTGCCCTCCTCCTTCCACTTGTTTGGCCCTGTGCAAGTTCTCACATGTCTCAAACCTCATTTTCCCTGTGATAAAATGAATCTAGGCTCCTGTCCTACCTCTGTCTCAAAGTTAGTACAGCTACCAGATGAAAAAGATTGGCTCTGAGGCAGGTACCAAGTCTGTCTTGCACCCCCAGCATTCAATAAATGTTTACTGAATGAGAATGCATCTAAAGTGCTTAGAAAGCTGCAGCACCAAAAGTGCAAATGTGTGAGATTCATGACGCGCTACAGTTTGCGGCCACTTCCAGGGAGGCAGGCTCCTGCAGAAGGAACGGTTTGTGAGTTCATTTCTAAGAAACGTAAACCTCGGGCCTGCAAAAGTACAGATGAACACCCCCTCCAGCCGACTCACAACACTGGGGAGCCATCAGTCTGCTGACTGGCAGGACGGTGCCAGCTCATTGAGGTTTATGATGAAAGGTGCGTCCATTCCGAACTCCTCAGCCCCTTTCAAGACCACCCATCATTCCACAGCCCAGCAGACTGCTAACATCTTCACGGCTTTTCAGTAGTAACAACCCTGTATTTCTCCTCTGTAAAGATGTGCTCAGAAATAGAAATACAAGAACACATTTTCCCTCAAAGAGAAAGCTCCTAGAAGCTGAAATACCAAATGCCAGTCTCCAGGCAGAAGGAAACCCTAGTAGGGCTGAGATAAGCCCCACCCCCCCCTTTGACCAAAATTCTGGGCATAGAACTTATGAATCCAGGTTTATGGGATGGCTCAATTAAATAAGGGGCCAACTTGTCATTCTGCATCCCTCACGAGCCAACGCCCTGGGAACAAAGCCACTCTAAGGTTGGCCCAACCACCATCCCTACTCTTCAAAGCAACTCAGGTACGTGAGGATACCCCCTGCCCCACCAACCTCCTTTAGGGGAGGAGAGCTAAGAAGACTGGGGGGAAACAGAAGAAACTGCAATAAACATTAAAAAAGCACCGATATCCCACAACCAGAATTCGTATCTGCCCAGCACCAGGGCCCATTTCCAGGATCCAGGTGAAACTCGTCACACTATCTCCCCTGTCACCCCCAACACACACACTAAAAATAACTCTTCACGGGCCTCCCTGGTGGCGCAGTGGGTTAAGCAATGCACTATGAAGCAAACAGCAGCCACCGCAGCACGAGTTCGATCCCTGCCTCCGGCCAGGGAGGGGACCCACATGGCGCGGCAGACCTCTCCTGCTGTGCCCGCTGCTCCCCTCAGCAGTGTACTT